>PVKV010028641.1:0-24703 GCA_004027835.1 Alouatta palliata
TAGATTAGGTCTTTTCACATAGTCCCACATTTCTTGGAGACTTTGTTCGTTCTTTTTTACCCTTTTTTCTCTACTCTTGCCTTCTCGGTTTTTTTCATTGAGTTGATCTTCGAGCTCTGATATCCTTTCTTCTGCTTGGTCGATTCGGCTGTTCAAACTTGTGTATGCTTCACAAAGTTCTTGTGTTGTGTTTTTCAGCCCCATCAATTCACTTACATTCCTCTCTAGGTTGGTTATTCTTGCTAGGATTTCGTCAAATCTTTTTTCAAGTCTTTTTTCAAGGTTCTTAGTTTCTTTGCATTGGGTTAGAACATGTTCTTTTAGCTCACTGAAGTTTCTTATTACCCACCTTCTGAAGCCTGACTCTGTCATTTCATCACACTCATTGTTCGTCCAGCCTTGTTCCCTTGCTGGTGAGGAGTTGTGATCCCTTGTAGGAGGAGAGGTGTTCTGGTTTCGGGTGTTTTCCTCCTTTTTACGCTGGTTTCTTCCCATCGTTGTGGATTTATCTATGTGTGGTCTTTGTGGTTGGTGATTTTCAGATGGGGTCTCTCACTGGATGTCCAGTTTATTGATGATGAAGTTATTTCTTTCTGTTTCTTAGTTTTGCTTCTAACAGTCTGGCCCCTCTGCTGTAGGACTGCTGAGGTCCACTCCCAGTCCTGTTTGCCTGGGGATCACCTGCAGTAGCTGTAGGACAGTAAGGGTTGCTGCCAGTTTCTTCTTCTGCTATCTTTGTCCCAGAAGATTACCTGCCAGATGTCAGTCTGAGCTCTCCTTTTTGAGGTGACTCGTTGGATATACGGGGGTCAGGGAACTGCTTGAGGTGACAGAGTGCTGAGCTGTGAGTTCCGTTGCTCATTCAGAGTTGCTGGGCAGGTATTTTTAAGTCTGCTGCAGCAGAACTCATAAATCTGTTTTTTTCCCCAGGTGGTCTGTCCTGGGGAGTTAGGGCTTTATTTATGAGTTTCCCTTGGGCTGCTGCCTTTTTCTCAGGGCTGCCTTACCCAGCGATGAGGCAGCCTACTCACTGCCTGCAGAGGCTTTGCTGAGCTGCTGTGGGCTCCGCCCAGCTGCCGTCTGAACTTCCCTGCAGTCCAGTTTATACCGGTGTAGTTAGAACTGCCTCTGCAATGGCAAACTACCTCCGTAGCGGCAGACTGCCTCAGTAATGGCAGACGCCCCTCCCCCACAGAGCTGGACCGTCCCGGGTTCAGCTGTGCTTGCTGTGAAACTCTCGATCCAGAGAGTTTCCAATGGCTGTTTTTTTGTGGGGGTGGGACAAGCTGAGCCTGATCACCTGGCTCTCTGCCTTAGAGCATTTTTTTTTTTTTTAAGTTGAATGGTCACTGTCTCCCAGGTGTTCCAGCTGCCTGTTGACAAGGCGCCGGGATCTGTATGATTTCCTGTGCGGTGACCCACTGCGCCGGCTGAAACTGCGGGCCTTGGCGGTTTTTTGCCTGGGAAATCTCCTGGCCTGGCTGTCTGTTTCAGTCCCCTTTTTTAATCAAATGAATGGGCGGCTCTGCCTTCCCGGAGCTCCAATTGCCAGCTAAAACGGCACCCAGACCCACGTATTTTGTATCGGGAACCGCTGCACCGGGGCACCACTCCAAACAGCGGTGGCGAAAACGGCTGCGCAGGCGAAAACAGCCGAGCCGGCAAAAACAGCCGCGCCAGCCAAACCAGGTGAGCTGGTGACCCGTGGGGCTCCTCCCCCTGGGAATCTCCTGGTCTGTGGGCAATAAAAATCCGTCTGGGAATGTGGAGTCCACTCACCCTCCACGCTTTCACTGGGAGCTGCAATCCTCAGCTGCTCCTAATCGGCCATCCTGGATCTCTCCCAACCTACTCTTGCCTTCTTGTTTTATGTCATTGAGTTGATCTTCGACCTCTGATATCCTTTCTTCTGCTTGGTCAATTCGGCTGTTGAAACTTGTGTATGCTTCGTGAAGTTCTTGTGTTGTGATTTTCAGCTCCATCAATTCACTTATATTCCTCTCTAAGTTGGTTATTCTCGTTAGCATTTCATCAAATTTTTTTTCAGCGTTCTTAGATTCTTTGCATTTGGTTAGAACAAGTTCTTTTAGCTCACAGAAGTTTCTTATTACCCACCTTCTGAAGCCTGATTCTGTCATTTCATCACACTCATTGTCCATCCAGCCTTGTTCCCTTGCTGGTGAGGAGTTGTGATCCCTTGTAGGAGGAGAGGTGTTCTGGTTTCGGGTGTTTTCCTCCTTTTTGTACTGGTTTCTTCCCATCGTTGTGGATTTATCTATGTGTGGTCTTTGTGGTTGGTGATTTTCAGATGGGATCTCTCACTGGACGTCCAGTTTGTTGACGATGAAGTTATTTCTTTCTGTTTCTTAGTTTTCCTTCTAACAGTCTGGCCCCTCTGCTGTAGCACTGCTGAAGTCCACTCCCAGCCCTGCTTGCCTGGGGATCACCTGCAGCAGCTGCAGAACAGTAAGGGTTGCTGCCAGTTTCTTCTTCTGCTATCTTTGCGCCAGAAGGATACCCGCCAGATGTCAGTCTGAGCTCTCCTTTATGAGGTGACTCGTTGGATATACAGGGGTCAGGAAGCTGCTTGAGGAGACAGTGTGTCCTTTACAGGAGCTCAAGTGCTGAGCTGTGAGCTCCGTTGTTCATTCAGAGTTGCTGGGCAGGTACGTTTAAGTCTGCTGCAGCAGAACTCATAAACTCTTTATTTTCCCCAGGTGCTCTGTCCCGGGGAGTTAGGGTTTTATTTATGTTTCCCTTGTGCTGCTGCCTTTTTCTCAGGGCTGCCTTGCACAGCGAGGAGGCAGCCTAGTCACTGTCTGCCTGCAGAGGCTTTACAGAGCTGCTGTGGGCTCTGCCCAGCTGCCGTGTGAACTTCCCTGCAGTCCTGTTTATACAGGTGTAGTTAGAACTGCCTCGGCAATGGCAAACTACCTCCATAGGGGTGGATTGCCTCAGTAATGGTGGACGCCTGTCCCCCACAGAGCTGGACCGTCCCGGGTTCAGCTGTGCTTGCTGTGAAACTCTCAATTCAGGGCATTTCCGATTGCTGTTTTTTTGTGGGGGTGGGACCAGCTGTGCCTGATCACCTGGCTCCCTGCCTGAGAGCCTTTTTTTTTTTTTTTAATTGAATGGTCGACTGTTTCCCAGATGTTCCAGTCACCTGTTGAAAAGGTGCCAGGATCTGTGTGATTTCCCGTGTGGCGACCCACTGCGTCGGCTGAAACAGCAGGCTCTGAGTTTCGTGGTGCTTTTTTTGCCCGGGAAATTTGGCCTGGCTGCCTGTTTCAGTCCCCTTTTTTAGTCAGATGAATGGGTGACTCTGCCTTCCCAGAGCTCCAATTGCCAGCTAAAACAGCACCCAGACCCACGTATTTTGTATGTGGAACCGCCACACCAGGGCACCAGCCAAAACAGCTGCACCGGCCAAACCAACTGTGCTGGCGACCCGTGGGGCTCCTCTGTCTGGGAATCTCCTGGTCTGTGGGCAATAAAAATCCATCTGGGAATGCGGCGTCCACTCACCCTCTGCACTTTCACTGGGAGCTGCAATCCTGAGCTGCTCCTAATTGGCCGTCTTGGATCCTCACTCTGAGTTTGTTCTCTAAACCTTTTTTTTTTTTCCAAAGAGTATCAAACCAGCCAGCAAATGTCAGAAAGTTGCACATTTTGGAGACTGATTTAGTTGGATAGGTGGGCTTCTTAATTTAGCTTGTTTCTTAGATTGCTGGCTTCAGGGTGGAGCCACTTAAGAAAGCATGCATGCAGCTTTTAGAGCTTAATATTTAAATATGTGCAAAGCAGGAAGAGCTGGAAGGCATAACATTTAGATCCCCCAAAAATCAAGAATCCCACTTTTATATTGAATTCTGGGCTCCCAAAAGAAAGGAAATGCCAGAGGACTGGATGGTTCAATGATTCCACAGTGTGCCTCAGTAGGGGGACATTCCTTTGAGGTTGGTGGGCAATCCTATGCCAGTTAGCACACACTATGATGAGTCCATCCCACATGGGTGTCCTACCCCTCAATGAGGTGGGTGGGAGTGTTTCTGTAGACTCTAGTTTCCAAACCATGCTTTTTCTATCCAATCACCCAAAGAAATAAGCAACTCTCTAGAGTGATAAACATTTACTGTAAGCAACTGCTGTCAGCCTCTAACACCACAGCTCTGCCAGTGACTCACCAGCAATTAGATGCACCTAGTCAATTTCTCTCATAGTATACAATGTAATCTCTGGTATCCCCCAAAGCCAGGGAGATCAAGTGATGTAATACAAAAAAAGGGCAGAGTGTTAGACCTCAGAGGAATCTGTCTGCTTACAACTCTGAGGGCCTCATGAGAAAAAGCAGTTTCCTTTTGGGAGGAACCTGTTTTTCTGTTTTCCTTAAGTGATTCTAGGCTAGAATTCTGTTAGCATTCTTTTCTTGGGGGATCCCCTCATGTGGCATTTGGAATGGCGAGAGAAAGGAAAGACAGAAGTAAATGGAGAAACAGAATTCATTTGACTGATTGTTTTACAGAGAATCTTAAAATAATGCATATGAGTATGTACACAGACTAGGTATCAGTTTTAATTAAGTCAACTTTTGACTATAGAGCTCTTTAAAAATCCTTTCCTTAATTGTAGTTACTACTCAAGCCATTATACTTTTGCTTTTGCTGCTATCTGGACCTCTGTAGCCAAATGAGGAGCTGTTGCAACCTCAGCTGTTGCTCACCACCCTTCCTTACTGAAGTGTGATAGACAGCTCTCAGATAACAATCACGCTAAACCTGCCAGAAGTATCCCAACCAGTGATGCTATGTTGAATAAAGGCCAAGTAAAGCCAAAATTGTGGCTGAGCATGATGGGTCATGTCTATCATCCCAGCACTTTGGGAGGCCGAGGTAGGCAGATCACCTGAGGTCAGATGTTCAAGAATAGCCTGACCAACATGGGGATATGCTGTCTCTACTAAAAATACAAAAATTAGCCAGGTGTGGTGGCAGGTGACTATAATCCCAGCTACTCAGGAGGCTGAGGTGGAAGAATGGCTTGAGCTGGGAGGCAGAGATTGCAGTAAGCCAAGATCACACCATTGCATCATTCCAGTCTGGGCGACTGAGCAAGACTCTGTCTCCAAAACAACAGCAACAACAACAAAAAAAAAAAAAAAAAAAAAAAAAAAAAAAAAAAAAAAAAAAAAAAAAAAAAAAAAAAAAAAAAAAAAAAAAAAAAAAAAAAAAAAAAAAAAAAAAAAAAAAAAAAAAAAAAAAAAAAAAAAAAAAAAAAAAAAA
Organism: Alouatta palliata; assembly: GCA_004027835.1. Taxonomy (NCBI): domain Eukaryota; kingdom Metazoa; phylum Chordata; class Mammalia; order Primates; family Atelidae; genus Alouatta; species Alouatta palliata. The sequence goes on from PVKV010028641.1 coordinate 5,280, forward strand.
ACAAAGCCAAACCTGCTGGATTACTTTCCAAGGGGTTTGGGCACTTTTGGTTCCAAGATACTTATGCTTGAGACACTGAGTTAATGATGTTAACCAACTAAATAAAAACTCAGAAGTTATAAAAATGTCACAGTATTTTAAGAACAAAAAGCATTGTTTTCCTTTAAAAATAATAGTACACTCACAAATTCTTGCTAAAATCAATAATAACATAGAAAAGTAACAATACTAATAGCCTGTCACAAGCTGATTACAAGCCTCTGTAATAAAGTACACTATTCTTCACCTATATGACCATTTGAAATGGGTGGATTCTTCCTCTTGCTTTCTGAGGAAGGCCTACTCTAACAGAGTAGCTTTCAACAAACTATCCCTTCTCACTGCAAGGCATTCCTCTTCTTGCTTTCTGAGGTTGCCCTACTCTGTAACTGAGTAGTCTCTAATAAACTATTATAACTTTACTATACTCTGCAACTCACCAAGAATTCTTTCCTGTGTGAGATCCAAGAAACCACTCTTGGGGTCTGGGACAAGATCATCACATCTCTTCTAGTGACTCTGCCAGAACTCAATGAGGTGAAGTCCCAATCTAAAGGAAATAGACTCCACAGCACCAATTGGCTGACACAAACTCTGGTTATAAATTTTTGACAAATAAATAAACCCATATGACCTTCACCTAGTTTAGAAACAGAACATTTTCATCATCTTTAAAAAATTCACTTGTGTTTTGTCCCAGGAATCTTTTTTTCCTCAACCAGAGGCTATCAGTGTGATTTATTTCACCACAGGTTTATTTTGCCTGAAATATTACAATACATAAATACACAAAATATAATTTTTTTTTTTGAGACGGAGTCTTGCTCTGTCACCCAGGCTGGGGTACGGTGGCATGATAGCTCAACTTCAACCTCCGCCTCCTGGGTTCAAGTGATTCTCCTACCTCAGCCTCCTGAGTAGCTGGGATTACAGGCATGCACCACTATGCCCAGCTAATTTTTTTTGGATTTTTTTTTTTTTTTTTTGTAGAGATGGGGTTTCATCATGTTGGTCAGGCTGATCTCAAACTCCTAATCTCATGATCTGCCCTCTTCAGCCTCCCAAAGTGCTGGGATTACAGGCGTGAGCCACCACACCCAACACAAAACACAGTTATGTCTAGCTTTTCTCATTTAGGAGGTCTATGAGATTCATCTATGGTGTGAGCTTTAGTTCTTTGTTTCTTTGTATGGCTGAGTTGTGCTCCGTTATATGAATGCTATAAAATTAATTCAAACCACTGCTTTAACCCAACACCTTTTGGTGAACTACTTACAAACTGGCTCTTAAATGAATGTAAAACATTTGTTGCTAAGTTGTGGCCTTTCAGTCTTACCTGCATTAATCTACTATCAAGATAGTCACTATGAGAAAACTATTCTCCAAATTACTGAAAGTTTAAGTCCTCCAAATAAAGAAATATTAGGGAAGATATTTCACAGTTATGCCATAGTATATTATTTTCATCTGTTAATCACAATCTTAGATAAGATAGGATAGTTTAACACTAGTGGCAGTACATTTCATTCACTGTACATCAGTGTTAAAACATTAAAAACCATTTAATTTTATTAAAAGAAATTTAAATTCGCCCATAGTCTAAGCAAAGCATTTTAAAATCCACTATATTCTTCCTGGTCAAAATACTAATCTTGCAGTTCTGTTTCTATTTTTTTTTTTTAGGTGAGGCTAATTATTTAGTGAATGTTGATAGGAACTATCTTCATATTTCCCTGATATAAGTGAAGATGTTATTTTCATCACATCATATACTCAACTATTTCACTATGTCTTCTATCACATCAAATAATACTAAAGACACCTACTGTATCCTATTTTAAAGATATGTTAGTACTTTAACTCAGTGGTCTCTAACTTTTTTGGCACCAGGGACTGGTTTCATGGAAGATAATTTTTCTACAAACCTGCAAGAAAAGAGATGGTTTGGGTATGAAATATTGCACCTCAGATCATCAGGCATTAGTTGAAGTCTCCTAAGGAACACAAACCAAGATCCTTCGCATGCACAGTTCACAATCAGGTTTGTGAAAATCTAATAACACCACTCACCTGAGAAGAGGCAGAGCTCAGGTGGTAATGCTCACTCACCCACCACTCACATCCTGCTGTGTGGCCCAGTTTCTAACAGGTCACAGACCAGTGCTATTGTGCAGCTTGGGGAATGGGGACCACTGGTTTAAATGAAGTTTGTTTTGTTTTCATTTTGTTTTACTTACGGGGGAATTGGTGAAGTAATTTGTCTTAAAAATTCAGAATATCCCTCTTAATACAGAAAAATGCTCTAAACACATACCATATGTTTACATCCATTACTTTATTCAAACACAAAGAGCATATATATATTTTTTTTTTCTTTTTTTTTGAGACGGAGTTTCACTCTTGTTACCCAGGCTGGAGTGCAATGGCACGATCTCGGCTCACCGCAACCTCCACCTCCTGGGTTGAAGCAATTCTCCTGCCTCAGCCTCCCGAGTAGCTGGGACTACAGGCACGTGCCACCATGCCCAGCTAATTTTTGTATTTTTAGTAGAGACAGGGTTTCACCATGGTGACCAGGATGGTCTCGATCTCTTGACCTCGTGATCCACCCGCCTCGGCCTCCCAAAGTGCTGGGATTACAGGCGTGAGCCACCGCGCCTGGCCAAAGAGCATATTTTTAAACATTCTCTTTATGTGTTTTACATTTGGCATTAAACTTCCATGAAAAATGCTGATAATAATGATGTTCACCCACTGTAGAAGGATCTCACATTGTTCTGATGCAGAAAAAAAAAACAGAACACATATTTTCACATGAACACCATGGATTAAGGAAAAGCAGCAATGGATTTGAGAGCTGAATTATATATTTGCTTTCCAAAAACCTTGAATACTGTAAGTACAAATGAAGTACCCATGAAATGTACTTGTCAAAATATTAATGTTCTTGCTACTTTAAAACATATAAGCAAATAAATTATCTAATTATTTTGCCTTTATTCTGTATAAAAAAATACTCTTATTTAGCATAAAGGCTGAAAGTGTCTGTGCTTCAGTCCTTTCTTGAGTAAATTGACACATTTAGACTTCATTTTTTATTAAGTTCTTCCTCACATTTATTGCATCTGCAAACTTTTTCTATGAATCTCTAGGTGACTCATAAGTTTGATATTTTGAGTAAAACTTTTCACATTTTTATATCTATACTGTTTCTCTAGTATGGATTACCTTGAGTAAGGGTTAAGCACAGTTTAAATAATTTGCCACATTTTTTATGTCTGTGTGGCTTTTTTCCAGTTTATATTCTCTGCTGTTGTCTAAGGCTTGAAAAATGGTTAAAGGTTATGCACATTCTTAATACTTGTAGGGTTTCACTCCCATATAAATTATCTGATGCACAATAAGACATAGGTAACAAGTAAAAAATTTGCTCCATGTTTTACATTTTTAAAGTTTTTCTCTAGTATGACTTCTCTGATGTGCAGTGAGGTATGACCTAGAGTTAAAGGCTTTGCCACATTCTTCACATTTATAAGGTCTCTCTCCAGTATGACTTCTCTGATGTGTAGTGAGGTATGACCTATAGTTAAAGGCTTTGCCACATTCTTCACATTTGTAGGGTCTCTCTCCAGTATGACTTCTCCGATGGGTAGTGAGGTATGACCTAGAGTTAAAGGCTTTGCCACATACCTCACATTTGTAAGGTCTCTCTCCAGTATGACTTCTCCGATGTGTAGAGAGGTATGACCTATAGTTAAAGGCTTTGCCACATTCTTCACATTTGTAGGGTCTCTGACCAGTATGAATTCTCTGATGCTGAATAACATCTGAACTATAACTAAAGGCTTTGCCACATTCTTTACAGGTATAGGGTTTCTCTCCAGTATGAGTTCTTCGATGCACAGTAAGACCTGAGGAGTCACTAAAAGATTTGCTACATGCTTTACATTTGTACGGTTTTTCTCCAGTATGAGTTCTATGATGCCGAATAAGGTGTGAACTATAAGGAAAGGCTTTGCCACATTCTTTACATTTATAGGGTTTCTCTCCAGTATGAATTCTCTCATGCACAATAAGATTTGAGAAACAAGTAAAAGGTTTGGCACATACTTTACATTTGTAAAGATTTTCTCCAGTATGAATTTTCCGATGTTGAGTAAGGCATGAACTACGGCTAAAGACTTTGCCACATTCTTTACACTTAAAAGGCTTCTCTCCAGTATGAACTCTCTGATGCATAATAAGATTTGAAGAACGAGCATAAGATTTGCTACATACTTTACATTTGTAAAGTTTTTCTCCTGTATGAGTTGTCTGATGTTGAGTAAGGCATGAACTACGGTTAAAAGCTTTGCCACATTCCTTACATTTATAAGGTTTCTCTCCAGTATGAATTCGCTTATGTTTAGTAAGGTACGAACTACAGCGAAAGGCTTTGCCACATTCTTTACATTTGTAGGGTTTCTCTCCAGTATGAATTCTCTGATGCACAATAAGATTGGAGGAACGAGTAAAAGATTTGCTACATGCTTTACATTTGTAGAGGTTTTCTCCAGTATGAATTCGCTGATGTTTAGTAAGGTATAAACTATAGTCAAGGTTAAAAACTTGGCCACATTCTTTCCATTTATAAGCTTTCTCTTCAGTAGGAATGATCTGATTTTGAGTAAGGTACAAACTATGGTTAAAGCTATCACCACATTTTTCACATTTGTATGGTTTCTCTTCGTTATGGATTACCTGCTTTCTAAGATTTGATGATTGACTAAGGTCTTTATCATATTCATTACATCTATGTGAGTCTTCTCTGATAGGGATGGTCTGATGTTGAATATGTTTTAATGACTGGGTACAAACTTCTACACATTTATCACATTTGTAAGACTCTCCTTGCTTCTCTTGCACATGCATACTCTGAAAAAAGACTTTCTCAAATTCTTTACATTTGTATTGTTTCTCTAGAAAATAATTTTCCTGATGATTTTTAGGGCTTGACCTTTGCTTCAAGATTTTATCAGAATTACTGCACTGATAATTTTTCTCTCCAATACAAATATCTTGGTAATCATTTAGAGTAGAGACCTGCCTAAAGAACACCAAAGGTTTATCATATATGTGATGTTTTCCCCAAATATCAATTTCCTGTTGTTGATTAAGCAATGATGAATGAGTAAAGATCTTCCTATATTGATCAAAGTTATAGCTTTTGGCACAAGAAGAAAGTATTTGTTTGTGAAACAAACTTTCAATAGAGGACTCATCAAATTGATCATATTTAAAAGTCTTTTCATCATAACACCCACTGTGCCCTTCACACTCCTCCCTTTTCCACCTTTTCCTTATATGTAAATTCTCAAGATCATAGCTCTCATGTCTCCTCGGTATCACTTTTTGGAATGATGCCTCTGTGCAGTGCTCTGTCAACAGGTCCTTGTTATAATGTGAAAACATATCTGAAAGATATAAAAATTTTAAGAATTCCAATTACTAGATTCAGGTACATATATTTTATAAATCTAATATACAAAATTATGCTAAGAACAAAACAGTTGAGTGAAAAACTTGAGGTCCTATTTTCTCAACTGATATGCAAACTTTACTACAATAACCTTACTACAATAAGACGGCATGTGAACTACTAAGACACCAACAGTGGAGGAAAGGGAGTGCTTGTACCACCCCTCCCTTGCCCCTCAGCAGCGTCTGCGTGACGCTGGGAGAAAACTGTACATTTTGGAGACAGAGAGCACAGTGATTAGGGGACTACACAGAACCCAGTGCTGCCCTGTCACAGTGAAGACCTGGCAGGATTCATCACCTTCCGACTGAGGAGCTGCTGGTCTCTGAATAACCAACAGTGATACTCCAGAACACATCATGAACATTGAATTCTGAGATGTGCTGGTTTCATGTGTGACCCAGAACATTTCCCACTGTGGTGGGTATAGTGAAAGCCAACTTCTGTTTCAGCAAAGAAGAGGAAAAAGGAAAGGGTACTCTGTTTTGCACTGCTTGGCCACAGTGAGGTAGAGAACCAAGCAGACTCTTAGGGTCCCCAAGCCAGCATTTCTGGACTTGTCCTAGGCCAAAGAGTAAGTCCTGGACATGGAAGCAGTCATCACAAGCTGACTGAAGAGCACTTGGGTGTTGAGTGAACATCAGTGATAGCCCAGTGAAAACCCCTGTGGGCTGGTGGTGGTGGCTGGTGGTGGTAGCAGAGAGCATGAGGCTCCTCTGACTGCAGCAAGGGGAAAGAGGAGGGGGAAGGATGTTGTCTTGTGATCTGAATGCCAGCTTAGCTGCAGTAGAATAGAACATGAGATAAATAAGGTTTCTGACTTCAGTACCTGGCTCCCACACAGTATCTCTTGACCCACCTGGGGCCAAAGGGAAGTTATTGCCCTGAGGAGACACAAATCTGGCTGGTTGCCACCTGATGATTGTAGAGCCCTAAGGTCTTGAGTAAACTTAGGTGGTAGCCAAGTAGTAATTACACTGCTTCATTCCTTGGGTGAGACCCAGTGCTGTGCTCACTTTAGGTCTAAATTACCACAGTCCCTGTGGTGGGGGCAAGAGGGAAGCTTGTGTCACCCCACTCCAGCTCCAGGTAGCTTAGCAAAGAGAGAGAACTCCATTTGTCTGGAAGAAACTAAGGGAAGAGAACAAGAGCCTCTGCTTGGTAATCCAGATAATTCATTCAGATTTTAACCAAGACCAACAACATGGTACCTCTATGAGTCTGCAAGAACTATGTTACTGAGTTTGAGGTCCAAGTACCTTCAAATTCTAGAAAGCCTTCCCAACAAGGGTGGGCACTAAGCCCAGACTGTGAAGGCTACAATCAATGCCCAGACACAGACAAACATGTACACATTAAAACCATCTAGGAAAATGTGGCCTCACCTAACAAACTGAGTAAGAGGCCAATCCTGAAGAAACAAAATAAGTAACTTTTCAGACAGATAATTCACAATAGTTGTGTTGAGGAAACAAATTAAAGATAACATGAAGAAGGAATTCAGATTCTATCAGATAAAATGAACAAACAGATCAAAATAAAAGGAATGAAGCAGAAATCGAAGTTAAAAAATGCAATTGGTATATTGAAGAATGCATCAAAGTCTCTTAATAGAAAACTGATCAAGCAGAAGAAAAAATTATTGAGCTTGAGAATAGACAATTTGAAAATATGTAGAGAAGACAAAAAAAAAAAGAAAAGAATGAAACATGCCTACAAGATCTAGAAAACAGCCTGAAAAGGGCAAATCTAAGGGTTATTCACCTTAAAGAGGGAAAGAGATAGGTATAGAAAGTTTATTCAAGGAATATGATCAGAGAACTTCCCAAATCCATAGAAAGATATCAATATCCAAGTACAACCAGGTTACAGAACACAAAGCATATTGAACTCAAAGATGACTACCTCAAAACATTTAATCATCAAACTGTCAAAAATTAAGAATAAAGGATCCTAAAAGCAGCAAGAGAAAAGAAACAGCATAAAATGAAACTCTAGTATGTATTGCAGCAGACTTTCAGCGGAAACCTTACAGGTCAGAAGAGAGTAGCATGACATATTTAAAGTGCTGAAGAAACAAAACTTTTAGCTTAGAATATTGTATCCAGTGAAATATTCCATAAGCATGAAGGAGAAAAAAAAAACCTTCCCAGACAAACACTGAGGGATTTCATCAAAAGCAGATCTGTCCTACAAGTAATACTAGGGGGCATTCTCTTTCATCTGTAAGAAGAGAGTGTTAATGAACCATAAGTAGTCATCTGAAGGTACAGAACTCATTGGTAATAGCACAGAGAAAAATTGAATATAATATGGTAATTGTGGTGTGTAAAACACTCAAGTAGAAATACCCATTGATGAATCAATACAACTACAATAATGTTTCAAGACATAGACAGTACAATAAGACATAAAGAGAACCAACAAAGTTTAAAAATGGGGAAACAATGTTAAAGGTAGAGTTTTTACTAGTTTTATTGTTGCTCATTTGTTCAGTTATCAGTTAAAAATAATAGGCTATAAAATAGTATTTGTAAGCCTCATGGTAACCTGAAATAAAAAAAAAAAAAAAAACAGATAAACAAAGCAATAAAAAGCAAAAAATTATACGACCAAGAAAAATCACATTCACTAAAATGAAGACTGGAAGGACAAAAGAAAGAGAAGATACAAAACCAGAAAACAAGAAAATGGCACGAGTAAACACATGCTTATCCATAATAACACTGAATGGAAATGCACTAAGCACTCCAATTAAATAACATAGAATTAGTGAAAAAAAGAACAAGACAGACCCAATGATCTGCTGCCTACAAGAAACACATTTCACCTGTAAAGATACACAAAGACTGAAAATAAAGGAATGGAAAAACATTTATGCCAATGGAAAAAAAAAAAAAAATAGGAGAAGCTATACTTAGACAAAATATATTTCAAGACAAAAACTGTAAGAAGATAGAAAGGAGATCATTTAATGATGATAAAGGAATCAATTCAGCTAGAGAATATAACAATTTTAAATATACATGCACCCTAAAGCACTGAGACATATAGAGCAAATCATATTCAGCTAAAAAGAGAGGCTCCAATACAATAACAATTGAGACTTAACACATCACTTTCAGTACTGTACAGATCTTACAGACAGAAAATCATGAAAGAAACATCAGACTTAATCTGTACTATAAGCCAAACATTTTATCTAATGGCTACAGAACACAGATTGTTCTCAACACATAATTTTCAAAGACACACAACATTTTAGGTTACAAAACAAGACTTAAAACATTCAGAAAAGTGAAATAATATCAAACATCTCTGCTCACAATGGACTATAACTAGAAATCAGTAACAAGAAGTTTGGAAACTATACAAACAAATAGAAATTAAACAGTATGCTCCTGAATGAAAAGTGAATCAATAAAGGAATTAAGAAGGAAATTGAAAAACTTCTTCAAACAAATAATGAAAAAAAACATATACCAAAACCTATGGGATACAGCAAAAGAAGTACTAAGAGAGAAATGTATGGATAATATATTTACAACAAAAAAGAAAGAAAAAAAATCAAATAACCTAAAGTTGCATCTTGAAATAAACAACAGCAAAACAAACCAAAATTATAATAAAGATCACAGCAGAAATAAATAAAATTGAAATAAAAAAATACAAAAGATCAATGAAATGAAAAGTTGATTTTTTAAGCAGATAAATAAAATGTATAAACCTTTAGCTTGACTAAGAAAAAAAGAAGACCCAAATAAAATCAGAGATGAAAAAGGAGACATTATACCTGATACTACACAATTTCAAAAGATTATTAGTGGCTACTATTAACAACTGTATGCCAATTAATTCGAAAATCCAGCAAAAATGGGCAAGTTCTTGGATATATAAAACCTACCAAGATTAATCAAGGAAGAAATCCAAAACATGAACAGATCAATAACAAGTAACAAGGTCAAAGCCACAATAAAAAGTCTCCCAGTAAAGAAAAGCCCAGGACCTGATGGCTTCACCACTAAATTCTACCAAACACTTAAAGAACTAATACCAACCCCACTCAAAAACTCTTCCAAAACATAAGAGGAGGAAGGAATACTTCCAAAATCATTCTTTGAGGCCAGTATTACCATAATACCTAAATCAGAAAAAGATATATCAAAGGATGAAAACTATAGGCCAATATCTATTATAAATATTTATGTAAAAGTAATCAACAAAATATTAGCAAACAGAATTCAACAACACATTAAAAGACTGGTCATTATGACAAAGTGGGATTTATCTGAGGGATGCAAGAATGGTTCATCACATGCAATCAATCAATATGATACATCATATCAACAGAATGAAGGACAAAATCATATGATCATTTCAACTGCTGCTGAAAAGGCATTTAATAAAATTCAGCATCCTTTGATGATTTAAAAAAAAACCCTCAAAAAGCTGGGTATAAAAGGAACATGCCTCAAAATAACAAAAACCATATATGACAGATGCACAGCTAGCATCATATTGAATGGAGAAAAAAAAAACCTGAAAGTCTCTTCTCAAAGATCTGGAACATAACAAGGATGCCCACTTTCACCACTGTTATTCAACATAGTACTGGAAGTGCTAGCTAAAGCAGAAAAGACAAGAGAAAAAAACTAAATGGCACCCAAATTGGAAAGGAAGACGTCAAATTATCCTTTTTTGCAGATGGTATCGTCTTATATTTAGAAAAATCTAAAGACTCCACCAAAAACTATTAGAACTGATAAACAAAGTTGCAGGATATAAAATGAACATACAAACATCAGTAGCATTTCTATATGCCAACAGGGAACAATCTGAAAAAGAGATCAGAAAGTAATTCCATTTACAATAGCCACAAATAAAATTAAATACCTAGACATTAACTTACCCAAATAAGTGAAAGATCTCTACAATGAAAACTATAAAAGATGAATGAAAGAAACTGAAGAGGGTGGCTGGGTGCAGTAGGTCACACCTGTAATCCCAGCACTTTGGGAAACTGAGGCAGGCAGATCACTTGAGGTCAGGAGTTCAAGACCAGCCTAGCCAACATGGTGAAACTCCATGTCTACTAAAAATACAAAAAATTCACCAAGCATGGTGGCACGTGCCTATAGTCCCAGCTACTCAGGAGGCTGCCACAGGAGAATCACTTGAACCTGGGAGACAGAAGTTGCAGGGAGCTGAGATCGTGCCACGGCACTCCAGCCTTGGTGACACAGTGAGACTCCATCTCAAAAAAAAAAAAAAAATTAAAGACGACACACACACACACACACACACACACACACACACAGAGAGAGAGAGAAAAAATATTCCATGTCAATGGACTGGAAGAATGAATATTGTTAAAATGTCCATACTACTCAAAACGGCCTACAGATTCAACGCAACCCCCATCAAACTACCAATGACATGCTTTAAAAAAATACAAAAAACAACCCTAAAATATATATGGAACCACAAAAGACTCAGAATAACAAAGCTATCCTAAGCAAAAAGAACAAAATCTAAGGATTCACATTACCTGACTTCAAATTATACTACAGAGCTATAGTAACCAAAATGGCATGGTACTGGCATAAAAACAGACACAGAGATCAATGGAACAGAATAGAGAATCCAAAAAACAATTCCACACACCTTGAGTGGACTAATTTTCAACAAAGATGTTAATAACATACACTAAAGAAAGGATAGTTTCTTCAATAACTGATGCTTAAAAAAACTGGAAGACACACATAAAGACAAATTATTCATTAAAAAAAAAAAAAAAAAAAAAACAGAAACTATACCCCTGTCTCTCACCATATACAAAAATCAAATCAGAATGTATTAAGGACTTAAACCTAATACTTCAAACTATGAAACCACTACAAGAAGACATTGGGGAAATTCCCTAGGACACTGGTTTGGGTAAAAATTTCTTCAGTAATGTACTAAAGCACAGACAACCAGAGCAAAAATGGACACATGGGACCATGTCAAGTTAAAAACCATCTGGACAACAAAGGAAATAATCAACAAAGTGAAGAAACAACCCACAGGATAGGATAAAATATTGACAAACTATCCATCTGACAAAGAATTAATAATCAGAATATGTAAGGAGCTCTAACAACCCTATAAGAAATAATCTAATAATCCAATCAAAAATGGGCAAAAGATTTGAAGGGACATTTCTCAAAAAAAACCCAGGCTAGAGAGCAGTGGCACAATCATAGCTCACTGCAGCCATAAAGTTCTGAAGTTAACTGATTCTCCTACCTCAACTTCCTGAGTACCTAAAATTATGAGCATGCACCATGACACCTAGTATATTTATTACTTTTTATAGACACAGAGGCTCACTATAATGCTTAGGCAGGTCTCAAACTCCCAGCCTCAAACAATCCTCTGACTTCAACCTCCAAAGTAGTTGGGATTACAGGCATGAGTCACATAATGGTCCAAAATATCTGTATTAAAAATAATCAATTAAAGGAGAACAAGGAACTAAACTAAAAGAGAAAGCACACGATGAAAATAAACAGAGAGATTAAAACTACAAAAACACAAAGTGTGGAAGTAAAAACTAAATTTAAAGATTCACTAGATGAGGTATACAGCAGACTTCATATAGCAGGGAAAAAATCCCCAGCAAAGCTTGAAAACAGGTCATTTGAAATTGTAGAGTCAGGATGCAAACAGGATTAAAAAATGAAGAAAAAAAGACAGAGCCTAATAAACCTATGGAATACTATCAAGTACGCCAATATACTCATGAGAATTCCAGAATGAAAGAAGAGGCCAGGTGCAGTGGCTGAAAGTTGTAATCCCAGCACTTTGGGAAGCCGAGGCGGGTGGATCATCTGAGGTCAGCAGTTCAAGATCAGACTGGCCAACATGGAGAAACCCTGTCTCTACTAAAAAATACAAAATTAGCCAGGCATGGTGGTGCATGCCTGTAATCCCAGCTACTCAGAAGGCTGAGGCAGGAGAATCGCTTGAACCTGGGAGGCAGAGGTTGCTGTGAGCCGAGATCGCGCCATTACACTCCAGCTTAGACAATGGAGCAAAACTCCATCTCAAAAAAAAAAAAAAAGAGAGAAAAGAGCAGAAAACTTATTTGAAGTAATAATGACTAAGAATTTTCCAAATTTGTTGAGAAAATGGCCTAAGATTTAAACTTCAACTAATTGTAATTAGTAGCAACACTCGGGAGTCACATGAGACATTACAATCAGAAATTCAAAAGTTACAAAGAGAATCTTGAAGTCAGAAAGAAAAAGATGACTAGGCATGTACAAGTCCACTCTTATAAAATGATTAACAGATGTCTCAGCAAAAAAACTCACAAGCCAGAAGACAGTTGGATGATATACTGAAAGTGATGAAAAAATGACAACTACCTACTGTGAACACTACATCTGCCCAAACTATACTTTAAAAATGAATTAGAAATAAAAAATTTTAAGTAAAAGTTAAATGAATTTATATCCATTAAACCTGTCATACAAGAAATACTAAAGGAGTCAGTCCCTTACACTGAAAAATAAAATTATGGTAGGGAGAAAAACAAAATCATATAACAATATAAAGTTTTCTGGTTAAGGTAATTAAACATGTAAAGTATTCTGTATTGCTGTAATAATAGTATATACAATACTTTTAATTCTACTATGCATTTGAAAAGACACTTAAAAATAACCATAAATCTGTGTTAATGGACCCACAGTGACATCAATAAACTACAATAAGGGGACATAAAGAGGTAGGGTTTTTGTATGCTATTAAAGTTATCAGGTTAATACAGATTTATTACCAGGTTATCATATATTAAAGTTATCAGTTTATAAATTTAAGATGTTTTGTGTAATGTCTATGGTAACCAAAAAATACCTACAGTAGAAACACACACACACACACAAATGAGAAAATCCCATTTTCTTAGGAGAAATTCAAGCCGGCTGCAGATATTTCCATAAGTAACAAGGAGCCAAATGTTAAATCACCAAGACAATGGGGAAAATGTCTCCAGGGTATGTCAGAGGTCTTCATGGCAGTCCCTCCCATCATAGGCCTGGATGCCTAAGAGAAAAAAGTGGTTTCCTGGGCCAAGCCCAGGGTCCCCATGCTGTGTGCAGCCTAGGGACTTGGTGCCCTGCATCCCAGCTGCTCCAGGGGTGGCTGAAAGGGACCAACACAGAGCTCAGGCTGTAGCTTCAGAGGATGCAAGCCCCAAGCCTTGGCAGCTTCCATGTGGTGCTGAGCCTGCAAGTGTACAGAAGTCAAGAATTGGGGTTTGGGAACCCACACCTATATTTCAGAGGATGTATGGAAATGCCTGGATGCCCAGGCAGAAGTTTGCTGCAGAAGCAGGGCCCTCATGGAGAACCTCTGCTAGGGCAGTGCAGAAAGGAAATGTGGGGTCAGAGTCCCCACATAGAGTTCTTACTGGGGCACCACCTAGTGGAGCTGTGAGAAGAGGGCCACCATCCTCCAGACCCCAAAATGGTCTGGAGGGGTCACACCATTCTGACAGTTTGCACAATGTGCCTGACAGTTTGCACCATGCACCTGAAAAAGCTGCAGACACTCAACACCGGCCCGTGAAAGCAGCCAGGAGGTGGGGCTTTACCCTGCAAAGACACAGGGGCAGAGTTGCCCAAGGCCATATGAGCCCACTTCTTGCATCAGCGTGACCTAGATGTGAGACATAGAGTCAAAGGAGATCATTTTGGAGCTTTAAGATTTGACTGCCCAACTAGATTTCAAACTTGCATGGGGCTTATAGCCCCTTTGTTTTGGCCCATTTCTCCCACTTGAAATGGCTGTATTTACCCCATGCCTGCACCCCCACTGTATCTAGGAAGTAACCAACTTGCTTTTGATTTTACAGGCTCACAGGTGGAAGGGACTTGCCGTGTCTAGGATGAGACTTTGGCTTTTGAGTTAATGCTGAAGTAAGACTTTGGGGACTGTTGGGAAGGGATGATTGGTTTTGAAATGTGAGGACATGCGATTTGGGAGGGGCCAGTGGCAGAATGATATGGTTTGGCTGTGTCCTCACCCAAATTTTATCTTGAATTCCCAAGTGTTATGGGAGGGACCTGGTCGGAGGTAACTGAATCATGGTGGCAGGTCTTTCCTGTTATTCTCATAGTAGTGAATAAGTCTCATGAGATCTGATGGTTTTATAAGTGGGAATTTCTCTGCAGAGGCTCCCTTTCTCTTTGCTGCCATCCATGTAAGACATGACTTGCTCCTTTTTGCCTTTCACTATGATTGTGAGGCCTCCTCAGCCACGTGGAACTGTAAGTCCATTAAACCTCTTTCTTTTGTAAATTGCCCAGTCTCAGGTATGCCTTTATCAGCAGTGTGAGAACATACTAACACATCATCTGAGACCACCTCAGCCTGGATTTTGTTATCCATATCATTATCAGCATTTTGGTCAAAGCCATTCAACAAGTCTCTAGGAAGCCCCAAACTTTCCCACATTTTCCTGTATTCTTCTGAGCCCTCCAAACTGTTCCAATCTCTGCCTGTTACCCAGTTCCAAAGTCACTTCCATATTTTCAGGTATCTTTTCAGCAGCACACCACTCTACTGGTACCAATTTACTGTATTAGTCCATTTTCACACTGCTGATAAAGACACATCCAAGACTGGGTGATTTAGAAAAGAAAGAAGTTTAATGGACTCACAGTTCCATGTGTCTGGGGAGGCCTCACAATCACAGTGGAAAGTGAAAGGCATGTCTCAGACGGCAGCAGACAAGAGAAGAGAGCTTATGCAAGGAAACCCCCCTTTATAAAACCATCAGATCTCGTGAGACTTACTATCAGAAGAATAGCACAGGCAAGACCCGCCCCTGTCATTCAATTACTTCCCACTGGGTCTCTCCTACAACAGGTGGGAATTATGGGAGCTACAATTCAAGATGAGATTTTGGTGGGGACACAGCTAAACCATATCAAATGCTAACAAAAAATACAAAAAAAATTAAAAGTATAAATGTCACTGGAAATGGTAAATACCTAATGAAATTCAGAATATACTAATACCATAATGTTGATGTACAAATCACTTTTAACTCTAGTATAAAAGCCACAAAACAAAAGCATTAAAATAACTATAGCTGCAATAATTTGTTAATGAACGCAGAGTATAAAAAGTTATAAAGCATAACATATATAGTAATAAAATGTGTGAAAGGGAGAAAAACTGTCAAGTTTTTTCTACGCATAAATGTTAAAGTGTTACCATCTTAAACTAGACCTTTACAAATATATTTTATGTAAGTCTCCTGATAACCTCTAGGAAAAAACTATAGTAGACACACAAATGGAAAAAGTCATCAAAACATAAAAACAACAACAAAACAAAAAAAAATTAACAAAACAGAAGACAGCATGAGAAAAAAAGAAACTATAAAACAGAAAACAACAAAACTATAATAGTAAGTCCTTATGTATCAATAATTACTTTACATATAAAGAGATTATCCAATAAACAGATACTGGTATAGACTGAATGTCACCTCCAAAATTTAGGTTAAAATTTAATAGCCATTGTGATAGAATTAAGAGGTGGGGTCTTTAAGAAGGGGTTAGGCCATTAGGACTCTGCCCTGATGAATTAATTAATGTCCTTGTGGGAGTGTGTTAATTATCACAAAAGTGAGTCTGTTATAAAATGGAGCTCTCTTCTCTCTCATGTCTCTGGCCATGTTATTATGCAGCAAAAAGGCCTTCGCCAGATGACAGTGTCATTTTCTTTGCCTTTCAAGTGCCCAGAATCATGAACCAAATAAACTTCTATGGTTTATAAATTAGCCAGTCTGTGGTATTTTGTTACAGAAAATAAAACAGACTAAAATAAACACAGAGTGTTAAATAAATTTTTTAAACGAACAGTATGCTGCTTACAAGAGACTTGCTTTGATTTAAGGACAAACATAACTTGAGTGAAAGAACAGAAAACACATTGCATGCAAATAACAACCAAGAGTCGGGGCGGTTAAAGACAAAATAGACTTCCATGCAAAAATCTGTCGCAAGAGTCAAAGGAGTTCATATTAAAAGGAATCATACATCATTATCAAGTAGGATTTATCCCTGAGATGCAAGACTGTCTTACTACAATAACAAAAATATGAAAATCATATAATCCTCTCAAAAAAATCTATTAAAAGCCTATGACAAAATTAAGCACATTTTCATAATAAAAACTCCAAACAACATACATACAAAAATATCCATCTCAACACAATAAAGGCCATATACATAACAAGCATTCAGGTACCATATACTCAACAGTGAAATGCTGAAAGTTTCCTATAGTATAAGAAACAAGACAGGGGTGCCCAGTTACAACACTTCTATTTAACAGAGTAGTGAGAAATCAAGCCAGAACAATAAGGTAAGAAAACGAAACAAAAAAACATTCAAATCAGGAATAAAGAAGTAAAATGCTCACTGTTTACAGATGAGGTGATTTTAAAATATAGAAAACCCTAAAGACTATACCAAACCAAAACGAAAAAATAGAGCTAATAAACCCATTCAGTAAAGTTGAGGCCACAAAAATATACAAAAACCAGTTGCATTTCCATATACTAACAATAATCTATCTGAGAAAAAACTTACAAAAAAATCTTATTTATAATGGTATAAAAAATTTAAAAATTTCTATTAACTTCATTTAACAAAGGAGATGAAAGATCTGGCCAAAATCTGTAAAACACTGATGAAAGTAATTGAAAAAGACACAAGTAAATGGAAATATATTTCTTTTTCATGGATTAGAAAAAATAATATTGCTAAAATGTCAGTACTTCACAAAGTGATTTCCTGATCCAATGCAATCTGTATTAAAATTGTAATGGCATTTTTCACAGAAACAGAAAAAATTCTAAAACTTCTATGGAATAACAAATAACTCCAAATTGATAATGCAATATTGAAAAAGAAGAACAAAGCTGGAGGCATCACACTTCTTCATTTCAAACTACTTACTACACAGCTATACTAATCAAGAGTATGGCACTGACACAAAAACAGACACACAGACCAATGGAATAGAACCCAGAAACAAGAAAGAAACCCATGGGATATACAGTCAACTAATACTTTGACAAGGGCACCAAGATACACAAAGGGTAGTCTCTTCAACAAATAATGCTGAAAAAAAGTAGTCATGTGCAAAAGAATAAAACTGAACATTTATACCACGTACAAAAATTAACTCAAAAGACTTAACACTTAAATGCAAAACCTGAAACTGTATAACTTCCAGAACAAAGCTTCAGGCATCACACTTCTTCATTTCAAACTATTACACAGCTATACTAATCAAGAGTATGGTACTGACACAAAAACAGACACATAGACCAATGGAAAAGAATACAGACCCAGAAGGAAACCCATGGGATATACAGTCAACTAATATTTTGACAAGGGCACCAAGATACACAAAGATAAACAAATAATGCTAAAAAAAAGTAGTCATGGAGGAGGAAGGATCCAAGATGGCCCATCAGGAGCAGCTGAGGATTGCAGCTCCCAGCGAAAGCGTGGAGGGTGAGTGGACGCCACATTCCCAGACGGATTTTTATTGCCCACAGACCAGGAGATTCCCAGGGGGAGGAGCCCCACGGGTCACCAGCACACCTGGTTTGGCCGGCGCAGCTGTTTTTGCCCGCGCGGCTGTTTTCGCCACTGCTGTTTGGAGCGGCACCCAGCGCAGCGGTTACCGGGTGTCGTTTTAGCTGGCAATTGGAGCTCCGGGAAGGCAGACCCACCCATTCATCTGATTAAAAAAGGGGACTGAAATAGGCAGCCAGGCCAGGAGACTTGCCAGGCAAAAAAATGCCAGCGCCCGCGGTTTCGGCTGGCGCAGTGGGTCACCGCACGGGAAATCACACAGATCCCTGCGCCTTTTCAACAGGCGGCTGGAACACCTGGGAGACAGTCGACCATTCAACTAAAAAAAAAAAAAGACGCTCTGAGGCAGGGAGCCAGGTGATCAGGCTCGGCTGGTCCCACCCCAACAAAAAAAAACAGCCATCAGAAATGCTCTGGATCGAGAGTTTCATGGCAAGCACAGCTGAACCCTGGATGGTCGACCTCTGTGGGGGAGGGACGTCTGCCATTACTGAGGCAGTCTGCCACTACGGAGGTAGTTTGCCATTGCAGAGGCAGTTCTAACTACACCGGTATAAACAGGACTGCAGGGAAGTTCACACGGCAGCTGGGCGGAGCCCACACCAGCTCAGCAAAGCGTCTGCAGGCAGTGAGTAGGCTGCCTCATCGCTGGGCAAGGCAGCCCTGAGAAAAAGGCAGCAGCACAAGGGAAACTCATAAATAAAGCCCTAGCTCCAGGGGACAGAGCACCTGCTGCAGCAGACTTAAACGTACCTGCCCAGCAACTCTGAATGAACAATGGAGCTCACAGCTCAGCACCTGAGCTCCTGTAAAGGACACACTGTCACCTCAAGCAGCTCCCTGACCCCCCATATATCCAACAAGTCACCTCATAAAGGAGAGCTCAGACTGACATCTGGCGGCTAATCTTCTGGGACAAAGATAGCAGAAGAAGAAACTGGCAGCAACCCTTACTGTTCTACAGCCGCTGCAGGTGATCCCCAGGCAAGCAGGGCCAGGAGTGGACCTCAGCAGTCCTACAGCAGAGGGGCCAGACTGTTAGAAGGAAAACTAAGAAACAGAAAGAAATAACTTCATCATCAACAAACTGGACATCCAGTGAGAGACCCCATCTGAAAATCACCAACCACAAAGACCACACATAGATAAATCCACAAAGATGGGAAGAAACCAGCGCAAAAAGGAGGAAAACACCC
>PVKV010028642.1:0-24698 GCA_004027835.1 Alouatta palliata
ATCTCGGCTCACCGCAACCTCCGCCTCCTGGGTTCAAGCAGTTCTCCTGCCTCAGCCTCCCGAGTAGCTGGGACTACAGGCACGTGCCACCACGCCCAGCTAATTTTTGTATTTTTAGTAGAGACCGGGTTTCACCATGTTGACCAGGATGGTCTCGATCTCTTGACCTCGTGATCCACCCGCCTCGGCCTCCCAAAGTGTTGGGATTACAGGCGTGAGCCACCGCGCCCGGCTGTATTTTTCTTTTTAAGACACCTTGGGAACAAACTGGATTGAGGGCTATGGTTCCTAAACATGGCTGAACACTCCCTTGGGGAGCTTAACCATGCACACACTCACACACACGCACACACACACACGCACACTCACACCACACACACGCACACAACCACACACATGCACGCACACACACACACATGCACGCACACACACATGCACACACACATGCACGCACACACATATATACTCCTACTGAATTAGGATCCACACGGGGTGCCCTGGAATCTGCATTTGATAAGCTTCACAGCACTGCTGCTGGTCAGCCAGGTGAGGAGGCCTCCATCACATGATGTTCAGAGACTCTAGGGTGGTCACATCTTGGCCTGGAGGGACTAGCTCTAGCGATGATGACATTCCCCAGTGGGCCCCTCATGTACCCTGACCTCAGGCCCCCTCCTGTGCCCTGGCCCTGCCAATCCCTCTGTTATTTTGTGTGAATAGAATCCACCGGAGGACAGCCTTTCCACCCCTGCTGGATTGATGCTTCCTCCTGTTCCCTTCCCCAGCCCCATCTGGCTGGGCCCTGTTGTCTGGAGGGCAGCTACTGGCAAGCCAGAGGTGCTAATTCCTGAACGCTTCGTAAAATGGGCAGCAGCTGCTTGGGCGATGATATCTAGCGCAGAGGAAACAGTGAGGCTCAGAGCCAAGAAGTCTGGGCTTGCGGGAGGCAAGGTCTGAGCAGTAATCCCCAGGTTTTCTTGGCGTGTGGGCAACTAGGAAGAGGTTTTTATGTGCTAAGAGGGTCTGGACGGGCTGGACAGAATTCCCTGCTGCGCAGGAGCACTGGTTTGGTGGAACTATTACCAAGGAGATTTCTGTTCTCCCTGTTCCTTCATCTACAGGGCTACTGCATTGCACATCGGGGGCGCCATTCACGTGGCAGTCTAAGTGAATGAGACCCCCAGAATTGTGCAGTGCACAGCTTGCCTGCCACATGTGCTAGCCAGGTAACCTCCTATTTACCCGGGGTTTCTGCAGTGAGTCTCCCTTGAGGCTGGGATTGTCTCTGAAACCTTAGCTCATATGTTCCCCACTGTCACACTTGGGAGAGGGAGGCCAGGATTTTGACTCCCACAGAGGCCCGGAGAGGTGGTGTGATACATTCCAGGTCATCCGGAGAGCTGGGGCAGGGCAGCGCTAGAATCCAGACGCTGCTTTCTAGCCACAGGTAGCGGTGCTCAGGGCCCAAGCCTCTCTGGACCCTCCACTGCTCAGCTTGAGGTCGCAGATTTGAAGCCACTTACTCTGGAGAGCTGGGGCCACGGTCTTGGCGAACCTGAAGTTGGAGTTGACTCTTGAACACATCCCTGTGGTATAGTAGGAGCTCCCACACTCATGAGACCAGAGGGGGCTGCAGGCCTGGGGAGGACAGTGCACAGCTCTAGTCAGTGAGGGGTCTCAGAGAGGATTCAGGTCCAAGGGCCTGAGGCCCAGTCCCATCCTCCATGGCCCAAGACAGACTTCCCTTATCTGAGGGGTGAGGGGGTGAGAGGGTGTTTTTTGAGTCTAACTGAACTCTCTCTTGCTGCAATATGGACTACTTCCTTTCATTTCAGGTCTAATGGAGAAAAACTGATCTTGGAGTCCCTTTCATTGTTTTTTCAAGGCCCCGTTCTCCATCTCATCATTTAAGATGATGATGCTTTTTCACCCTACTTGCTCACCCCACTCCTCCACCCACCACATGGAATCTGGGGAAGCCTTTTCATCCATGGAAGTGGACCCTTCAAGGGTCACTAGAATAACTCCTCTATCTGAGAGGTTGCCTGAAGGGCCTTACTGGGCAAAGTTCCAGGACTGGGTCCCAAAAACATGCCATGGCTCTTACTGGGGGAGGAGAAGAGAATGTGAAATGTTCTATCAAAAACACTCATGTCAGCCCCTACTGAAGGACTCAGTGATTTCTTCTTCTCAGAGTCACTTACATTAAAAATGAAAGCTCAGCTCCATGCTTCCACTATTATCCTGCTATCAGGAAACCGAGGGCTAAATTTTGTGCTGAATTTCCTTTGGTTTAGGGGAGTAATTATTCTACTTCCAATCCCTTTCTTTAACAACTTTCTTTTTAAGCCCAGACCTTAAAGGTTATGTTTAATCTGTGTCCTTTGTTGAAGCTGCTGAACATAATTTTTGGAAGTGGGGTTGGTAATAAAGAATGGATAGACGGATGGATGGATGAATAGGTGGATGGACAGATGACAGATGGATAAGTAGATGGAAGATGGATGGATGGATGATGGACAGATGTGGATGGACAGATAACTGAATGGATAATGGATGGATGATGGATAGTGGATAGATGATGGACCAATGGATGATGAATAAATGGATGAATGATAAATGGATGGATGATGGATGGATAAGTGGATGGATGATGAATGAATGGGTGGATGAATGATAATGGATGATCATAGATGGTTGATAGATGAATGGGTGAATTGATAGATGGTGGATGAATGGATGATGAATGAATGGGTGGATGAATGATGGATGGCTGATGGATGGAGGGATGAATGATGAATTGATGAGTGGATGAATGATAGATGATGGAGGTTGATGGATGGATGGATGCAGGAAGGAATAAATGGAAAGATGAATGATTGCATGGGAGATTGAGGGTGGGTAGATGTATAGATAGATGGATAGATGAATGCATGGATGGTTGGATAGATAAATGGAGGAACGAATTATTGATAGGGGAATGGACTAATGAGTGAATCAATGAAGAGATGACTATTTATAAACCAAGGATTAACCTACTCACAGAGGCCCCAGAGAATATATCACACCATTCCTCTCAGACCTTCATACCACCTTGTGAAGAAGAAATGTGATAAACAGCCTGAGAGGGAAAAGGGAGTAGAGACAAAGCCCCTGATGGATATGTGTGTAGACAGGGCCAGGGGTCCTGCTTTGCCCCTGGTTACGGCTATTGAAGGGCTGTGGGCTGAACACACACGAAGGCACCTCATGACTATCCCTGGCAGGACCACTAGGTACTCAAGTCCCCTTGCATCCTAGTCACCTTATCTTGTTGTCTGGTGATCCATGCCCAGATGTCTCATCTGTCAGCAGAAATAGACCGGAACAAACAGTGACACAAGTACCCCCATCTAAAAGTGGGCACTGCTTTGTACTGGGCTTTCTGGGTAAATTTTCTCTGGAATCCTCTCTTGCAACGGTTTCTAGGAACCATCAGTCTCAGAAGGATCCTGTTTGAACCCCAAGCATCGCCCACACTCAAGGCAGCTCACTCCAAGGTGGTGGCACGTTACTCTGTGCAGAGCCCACACGTGCTTGCCTGGGCACGGAACAGAGACCTGTGAGCAGGGCCTGCTGCCATCCATCTCCCATGTCCTATTAGACATTACTCACTTGCTTGTCACCTCTCTTCCCACCAGAGTGTAAAGTCCAGCAGGGAAGGGTCTCTGCTCACTGCTCAATCCCAACGCCCAGCACTGGGCTTAGCACACACTATAGTAAGTGCTCAGAAACACTGCTGTTTAAATGAAAGGATGTTTCTACCACCTCAACCCAGACATCCTCTTTTCTTTCTTCCTTGTGAAGGCCTGTTTCTTCTTTAAAAACAAAGTAGAAACCTCCTCCAGCCTTGTTCATCTAATCCTGGATAGCTGAGGCGGCTTGTCACTCTGGAGCCCTTCCCTCGGGTGTAGTCAATCTATTTGACTCATCTATCCTTCCACATCTCCTTTGGGTGTGTGGTGCAGCCTGTTTCTTTTTTCAAACCTAGAGGAGAGAGTTGACCTCCACCCCGGATAACTAGCTCCCCAGAGCAGGGACGGTCCCCTATCAGACTGTTGGCTATCTGTGCTTATTCTTGTTCCTTTTCTGGCTGTTCCTCCCTCCCTCAGGTATGCACACAAAAGGACTCAATAGTTTTGGACGGCCCCTGCCAAACCACCCAGAATGGTGTAAGCAGCGAGCTGGTGGGGGAGCTGCTTCCGGGAGCACGCGGGGCCAGGCAGCTTGGTGGATGGAGTCGGGGACACTGGGTGTGCAGGATGCACAGGAGGGCATGTGAGGAGATGCCACGCCCTCCCCCCACCCCACCTCTCCCAGCCCCAAGCAGTGGCAGGTGGCTCTTACCAGGAAGCTGTTGTCCTTGGGGTTGGTGGCGAGACTAAGGCCGAGGCGCATGTTGTCTTTCCGCTCGGACACGTTGGACAGGGTGACCCTTCCTGGGGTGGGGGGAGAAGCTCAGCTTGCAGCCCCCTCCTGCCCACCCTCTGCCCAGACCCTGCGGCTGCTCTGGTCACCTGAGGTACCTCCCCGATTCTCCCTGACCCTGGGGACTTCCGGCTCTCAGGGTTTTGAAGGACTTCCCCAGATGTACTCTCATCTCTTCCTCACAACTGCCTGTGAGATGAGAAAACTCTCAGAGAGGCCAAACCACCTGCCCAAGGTCACACAGTAAACACAGAGCCTTCCATCTCCCGGTCCACAGCTTTTCCTCCTCCAGTCCCCCGTGTGCCCCCAAACATGCCCGGGCATCCCACTTGGGATGGATTCCTCTGTGCAGTGCCCCCGCCACGCCCTCCTCCAAGTCAACCCCCATCCACACTCGAACAGTCCGGTGTCCCACTCTTCCTGTGCTCGCTTCTCTGCTCCTCTGAACAACCAACATGTGACGCTGAAAGGGTCCCCTCTCATGGGTCTCATGGGTAACAGACAGCCAACTCAACAAGAGCCTTCCAGAGCTACCAGGCGTCACCCAGGAATGCCATTCAGAAGGTGGCTGCCAGGAGAGGTGCTTAGGAGCTAGGTTAGCAGTTCGCTGGGAGTAGGGAGAGGGTTGGCTCTGCAGTAGCTTAAAACCCTAAAAAATTTACATTGCTTAAGGTTTTACCAGATCATCCTGGAGGCCACTGAAAGAAAGGAAGTGAGCCTGAATTCCCTGGATATGTGTGTGTGTGTGTGTGTGTGTACATTTGTAAAGGAAGAGGGAGAGGCTGGGGAGCTAGAGTGTGTCAACCCTAACCTGCAGTGTGGACAGCTCTGGATGGCCCCCTGCCTGGGGGAGGAGAAAGTTCTTTTTTCTTTTTTTTCCTCGTCTTTCCTCCCCTCCCTTTCTTTTCCTTATCCTTTCCTCTCCCCTCCCCGCCCTTCCCTTCCCTTCCCCTCCTTTCCCCTCTCCTCCTCCGTTTTTTTTTTTTTTTTTTTTTTTTGAGGCAGGGTCTCACTGTGTCACCCAGGCTAGAGTGGAATGGCGCCATCTCAGCTCACTGCAATCTCCGCCTCCCAGGCTTAAGCAATGGGAAGGGTAATTTCTAAGGAGGCCTCAAGCAAGAGTGGCTGGCAGTGCGCTGTGTCGGTGACTGCAAGCGTGAAGAGCGGGCCTGGCTCCCAGGGCACACAGGTCAGCAAGGCCTGCTGCTGCCCGAGTCTGGGGTGGGCCGCTGGTGGGGCCCAGCTTGTCAGACATGGGGCTGTTTTGTGGACTGGAGGGGGCGGGCGCTGTGTGTGTTGTTTTCGCTTTTAAGTTTTCCTCAGTTTGTAGCAAGTCTCCCTTTGAAATCCGCCCTTCTTGGCTGTGCTAAGAATGACTGGGCTTGATTTCTCTTTTGTCTGACCAAGCAGGCTGGAGAGAAAATCACAGTAAAGGCCTGGTGTTTCTGAGATGCCTTATCCTGCCCTTGCAGGACCCCTCGGTCTAGGGGTCATTATTCCATTTTACAGATGGGAACAGCGAGGTGTAGAGAGGGTCCGTGGCTGTCACAGGGTTACTTGCTGGGAAATTAAAGAGCAAGAATTTTAGCCCAGACCATGTGACGTTTCATCCTGAGTCCTGTGTTTTTCCCCATCTGATGGCATGACGGTGGCAGTGGGAACTAGGGAGGCAGTTCCACGCTCCACTGGGCTGGGTAACCCTTGCCCTCTGCTGGCTAGAATTCTGCCCTCCATTTATTTAAGGGGTCCAGCCCTCAACACCATGCCCCTGTCTTTCCTTCCCTCCCCTGGGGACTGATGTTTGTAGTGAAACTGTGAAATTGGCTGAGGCACAGGGGCATGGGAGGAAAGAGCTCTGTATTGGAGTTAAACAGACTCAGGTTCAAGTCCTTCTTTGCCCCACCCCTCTGTGAGTGGGAGAGACTCACGCCTTCCTCAGCAGGTCTGGGTGAGTGTCCTGGGCCCAAGCCCCTCCCCGCAGGGCCTGGCTTTGAGAATCACATCACATCCCCCCCACCACCGGCCCCCGCCACTGCCCCAGCCCCTCATTTAAAACCTGACTTTATCCAGGTGTTGGAAGGAAAGTGCCAGCGGTAGACTCTTTCCCACCGAGACACCCACTTAGCCTTCCCTGGAGAGAGAGGAAAGAACATTCCTGGCACCTCGCTGCTCAGTGCCTGGAACAGCCGTAGAAAAACCCAGGACTCAGGTTTCCCAGCCTCGCACTTCCCACTGTGGGGCGAAACTGACAGATGTTCTTTCCGCCATGCGTTTTCTTCTCAGTGGGAGACAGAGAACCACACCTCAAATAAAGAGTCAGTTTCCTCTGTCCCAACTCACTTTGCTACCCACTGCCTCCTGGGCTTGTGCCCCAGCTCAGAAATGCTTTCCAGGGTCTGATGGCTTTATGTCTCCTCCTCCCTCTGGAGAGAAATGGGGTCCACATTGCAGCAGAGAAAACAAAATGATTGGTTCATGAGTCCACGTCCCTGCCTGGACCAGGAGCTTCTCTCCCGGTGGCTGGGGCCCTGCGCGGAGCGCCCACCCTTCCACTGCCCACCAGCCTCACTGCCTCTGCCCCAGCCACGTGGCCCTGCTTTACCTTCCCCAGCAGGGCAGGCTTGCTCCCACCTCAGGCCTTTGTACTTGCTCCTGCTTTGTCTGCAGTGCCCCGCCCCCACCTGTAACCTTGTCAAAGACCACCTGCTCAGAGAGGCCTCCGCTGACCATCTTGCTAAGGTAGAAATCCCTCTCCACCCCCACCGCCCACTAGACACTCGTGTTACAGCTCCTGGTTTACGGCACAGCATTGATCCCCGCCTAAAATTATCCTGCTTCCTAATTCTTCTGCCCCACGACTGTCTCCTTCCTTGGCCTCTTGTTCCCCGCCGTATCCCCAAGAACTAGTATGGTGTTTGGTACACGCTAGGTGCTCATGAAAGGTTCAGGGACAGGTACCCCATCCTGGAATGGATCCTAAGAATTGTTGAGTCCAGCCTCCTTGCTTTACACGTGAGTAAACTGGGGCTCAGAGAGAGGATGTGAGCTCCCCATGGACACAGCAAGGAAATTGTACAGCTGGAAGGGGACCCCCAGCTTGGCCAGTTTCAGGAGCCTGTGCTCTTCTCAGGGTGCTGATGACCTGGACCCATATGCCACCAGGCAGGCACTTTCTTCCCTTAGAAGATTTCCTCACTGAAGCTTGGGCCCCAGCTGTGCTAGGTTTTGAACTTCCCACCCATGGTGCTGACGCAGATGTGGACAGCGGGAGCCTCCGCGACCATGTGACAGACAGCTGGCTGCCCTGGGAGGTTCTCTGGGCTTTCTCTTAGATGCTAACGTTTTCATCCATCAGCTTATCTCTTGAACTTCTGCCATTCCTGCCCAGTGAGACCCTGCTGCCCTTCCCATCCCCTATCTCCCTGGGAGCTCCAGCCCACTGCTCTGGGGTGGAGGCCCCCCTCCTCGAAGGAGGGAGGCCCAGGGTCCTGGCCCGAGGGAAGGCCAGTCACCAAGGGCAAGGCCTAGAATTGCAGCTTGTCAGCCAAAATGGAACTTTTTCTCCCTTCTAAGAGCAGAGCAATGGCCCAGCTGTCTGACCTTTAGGACAAATGGGAGCACTTCAGTGGCCTGGTGTGTGTGCTTGGTGGATACAGGTTTGCACACACATAAGCAGACACACACGAGGGGATTTTGGGAGGGCTTCGGAGGCTGGGGGCTGTTCACAGCTTCTCCCTGTTCCAGAATGTGCCCGAAAGCTTGTGGGCAAGGAAAAGCTTGCATTTCTGAAGGGCAGCGTCTCATAGTGGTTACAGGGAGGTCATAGCCTGCGTGGACTGGACTCCGGGCCCTGCTCCTTGTGAGTTGAGTGACCCCGGGCTGGTCCTTTCACCTCTGTACGCTGTCATTTCCCGTCTGTTAAATGGTTAAATCCCAGATGGGTGTTGTGAGAATTAAATGAGTCCAAATGTGTCTCACACATGGTGAACATTATCTAAGATATCTGGATGTTAGCTATTGTTATTACTTCAAAATCAGGAAAAAGACAGGAAATCCTTTTTTTCTCCTGGGAGAGAAAACTTTGAGTTGGGGGCAGTGGATGAGTCAGAAAGAGCAATGGCCTGGGACAGCTGGGGCCTGGGTTTGATTCCTGGGGGGCCCCAGGCAAGCGATGTGACTGTGGGAAGGTTGCCTCCTCTCCCTGGCCTCTGCCTCCTCACGTGCAAAGAGGGGAAGTGATATCAGCTGGGTCACCTCTTGGGGTAGCAGGGAGGAGCCATGTGACCGTGGAGATGGGCGTGCATCAGAGCCTGCCTCGTGTCAGACAACCATTGGCCTCACTGTGAAGAGACCAGCAGCCTACGTTACCCAGGTTGAGTTTGGTGCAGTTCCCATGGATGACTGGACACTTGTACACATCTCCCGTCTTCTGGTGGCCATTGGTTTCCAGCGGGGCACCCACAACCAGCCTGGGAAGGAAGAGAAGACGAGCAAAGACATTGGGGGAGGTACTCCTTCCTGACAGAGGATGGAGCCTGGTGGGCGGTGTGGAGGTGAAGTTGGGTGGGGAGGGTGGGAGGGAACCCTGGAGGGAATCCTGGAGGAGTGACCACACACAGACCCTCAGGTAGGAGCACTGTCTCCCTGGGGGAGGGATGCTGGGCTTTCAGCATAAAGTCATTGGACCTGTGGCCCCTTCCAGGCCCTTGCCTGGGTACAGAGATGAAGACCACATGGGCCCCGCAACAAATGGGATGGAGGCAAATCCCTGGTAGAGGAAGGGGCGATGTTTGGGCTGGGTCTTAAGGGATGAATATGAGTTTGTCAAATGGTGAGAGGGTGGTAATGGAAGTCCTTCTGACAGAGGAAAGATGCTTTTGGAGCCACAGAGTCTTAGCCACCTGTCATTACCTGAAAGAGGCCTCATTCTTCAACTTATAGGGAGGCCTTTAAGCTATTGCCCCAGAGTGGGTCAGGGTGGACAAGGGAGCCCGTGGGCTGAGGCCCCCATGCAGCTGGGACTCCTGCCTTGAGCCTATGCTTTTGCAACCTTATTTGGAAAAAGTGTCTTTGCAGATAGAACTAAGTTAAGATTCGTGAGTTGAGATCATCCTGGATTATCTGGGTGGACCCTACATTCAGTGACAAGTGTCCTGACGAGGAAATGCAGAGGAGAGCCATGGGGAGAAGAGAGACATGAGAAGACAGGCAGAGTTAGGAGTGCTGCGGCCGCCAGAAGCTGGAAGAAGCGAGGAAGGGTCCTCCGCCGGAGCCTTTGGAGGGAGCGCGGACCTGCTGCCTCTCTGATTCGGGCTTTCGTCCTTTAGGACCCTGAGGGAATGTGTTTCTGTTATTTTAAGTCACCCAGGTTGTCAGCGTTGGTTATAATGGCCCTAAGGAACTAACGCACCTTGCTAACTTGCTTAGATATATCCAGGGAAAAGTGAGCAGCTACTCATTCCTGGTCCGGCCAAGCCCCAGTGGCTGTGCCCTGAAGGTGTGGCTTTGACCCTGGGGTGTGGCTGAGGACTCACCCCACCTTGAAGCTGGGGAGAGTTCTACCTCAGACTGGAGGGTCCCCAGGCCCTGTCCTTAGTGCTCCCCAGGTCCCCTATGCCTCATCTCCCACCCACCAGAGAGAAGCCCTTTCACGGGGGCCCAGAGTGCCCAGGATTCTGACCTGCCCACTGGGTCTGTGGCAGGTGACTCTGGCACACCTGGAGCCCTGTAGACCTTGGGTGCCAGTCTGGCTCTCTGCTCAGGCCATATGCTAACAGTGACTGAGAATGGTAACCCTTCCCAGGGACAGCGGTGCTGTGTGGGAGGGGACACCACAGCCCACGAGAGCCCTGGAAGGCTTCCGATCCCTAGGGATAGAGAATAGATGATGGTGGGACCAAGGATAGGGACAGGTGGGACTTTCTGGAGCCCTTTATACCCTGCTCTTCCAGCGGCTTCCCACTTCCTGGTGACATGGCCCGAAGAAGAAGCCGCCACACCCCGGTTGACTTAGAAGGTTGGGAGGAGGTGGCCAGGAGCCTTGGGCTGCACAGGAGTTAAGTGGTTTCTTGTGACCCACTGCTCTCCCCGCCCTGGTCCACCTTGGTGCTGTCAGGAAGGAAAGCCAGGTCTGAAGTGGGAGTTAACAGAACTCTGTTTGAAATTAAGCGTCTATGAAATAAGAGCTGAGGTTTCTCCCCCAGGGAGCCAGATAATGACAGATTCTATATATATCCCCTTATTAAGCGTGCCTATTTTTTGACTGGCAGGAATTAATTGGACCCATAAAATCTGTTTGTCTAGACGAGGTGATTTCTGGCTATTTAATTCTGCAAGGGATTGTGTGGTCAAGGTTGTTCCATTCTTGAGAGAGAGAAAGAAAGAAAAAAGTCAGTAAGAGAACCCTGGGCTCTAAGCTTACTTCTCTGGGGCTGCTCCAGTTTCAAGGTTAACCTGACACATGACCAAGTCTTCCTGAGGGACACGTTCCTCCTGGGCACCGCTGCCAGATGGAGAAGCACCTCTCAGGGTGCCCCTGGGAGAATCAGGTGCAGCATGTTCTAGATTAGAAAAGCCACGGGTGGCTGGGTGCAGTGGCTCATGCCTGTCGTCTCAGTACTTTGGGAGGCCCAGGTGGGAGGACTGCTTGAGTTCAGGAGACAGAGACCAGTCTGGGCAATATAGTGACAGCCTTGTCCCTACTAAAAATAAAAAAAATTTAGCCAGGTGTAGTGGCGCATGTCTGTAGTCCCAGCTACTTGGCAGGCTGAGGCAGGAGGATCACTTGAGCCTCAGAGGTGGATGCTACAGTGAGCTGTGATCACAACTCTGTACTCCAGCCTGGGCAACACAGTGAGATCCTGTTTCAAAAAAGAAAAAAGAGAGAGAAAAGAAAAGTTATGGCCATCTTCTAACCTTATGTGTCTTCTAGAAAACACCCCAAAGTCTGACAAGGGCAGACTCCTCACAACTCCACCCTTTCCTAGAGTGGAGTTCTGAGGCCCCGCTGGCCTACTTGGATGGGTCCCCAAGAGAGAGTGAGATTCTTGTGCTGAGAATTCAGGGGCTGGTCCTCATTCTGATCTGTCACCAGCTTGCTGTGTGACTTTGATTTCCTTGACTGTGAAATGGAGTGAACAATTCCTGCACTGCTAACCTCCCAGGGTCACTAAGGAAAGTCACAGATGTTAAAAGGCACTGAGACGCTGGGCGCAGTGGCTCACACCTGTAATCCCAATACTTTGAGAAGCTGAGGCGGGTGGATCACCTGAGGTCAGGAGTTCGAGACCAGCCTGACCAACATGGTGAAACCCCATCTTGACTAAAAGAATACAAAAAATTAGCCAGGTGTGGTGGTGGGCATCTGTAATCCCAGCTACTTGGGAGGCTGAGGCAGGAGAATCACTTGAACCTGGGAGGTGGAGGCTACAGTAAGCCAAGATCATGCCATTGCACTCTAGCCTGGGCAAGAGAGCAAAAAAAAAAAAAAAAAAAAAAGAAAAAGAAAAAGAAAAAGAAAAAAAATGCTAGAGGGATCCAAGATGGCCCAAGTAGGAGCTCAGGATTGCAGCTCCCAGCGAGATCGTGGAGGGTGAGTGGTTGCTGCATTTCCAGATAGATTTTTGTTGCCCACAGACCAGGAGATTCCTGGGTGGAGGAGTGCCACAGGTCTCCAATGCGGCTGTTTTGGCCAGCGCAGTGGGCCTCCACACAAAAACTCACACGGGTCCAGGCGCTGTTTCAGCTGGTGACTGGAGCGCCTGGGAGACAGAGTAGCCCGTTCAACTGATAAAAAAGGGACTGAAATAGGGAGCCAGGCCAGGAGATTTCCGGGTGAAAAAGTGCCATGAATCTCCAGCGCGGCTGTTTCAGCTGGTGCAGCGGGTCTCCGCACAAAAACACACACAAATCCGGGTGCCTTTTCAACAGGCAACTGGAACACCTGGGAGACAGAGTCGCCTGTTCAACTGATAAAAAGGGGACTGGAACAGGGAGCCAGGCCAGGAGATTCGTGGGTGGAAAAGCATCATGAGTCTCCAGTGTGGCTGTTTCAGCTGGCGCAGTGGGTTGCCACACAAAAATTCACACAAATCTGGGTGCCTTTTCAGCAGGCGACCAGAACACCTGGGAGACAGAGTCGCCTGTTCAACTGATAAAAAGGGGACAGAAACAGGGAGCCAGGCCAGGAGATTCCCGGGCGAAAAAGTGCCACGAGTCTCCAGCATGGCTGTTTCAACTGGCGCAGTGGGTCTCTGCACAAAAACACACACAAATCCGGGTGCCATTTCAACTGGTGACTGGAACGCCTGGGAGACAGAGTCACCCGTTCAACTGAGAAAAAAGGAGTCAGAGGCAGGGAGCCAGGTGATCAGGCTTGGCCAGTCCCACCCCCACAAAGACCAGCAATCTGAAATGCTTGGGATTGAGAGTTTCACAGCAAGCACAGCTGAACCCAGGACGGTCCAGCTCTGTGGGGGAGGGGCATCAGCACTACTGAGGCAGTCCACCACTACCAAGGTAGTCTGCTATTGCTGAGGTGGTCTGCCATTGCTGAGGCAGTCTGCCATTACTGAGGCAGCCTGCCATTGCAGAAGCAGTCCACCATTATCGAGGTAGTCCACCATTACAGAGAGACTCCGCCATTACAGAGGCAGGCCGCCATTGCCAAGGCAGTTCCAACTATACCCCTATAAACAGGACTGCAGGGAAGTTCACATGACAGCTAGGTGGAGCCCACAGCAGCTCAGCAATGCCTCTGCTGGCAGACAGTGACTAGGCTGCCTCCTCACTCAGCAGGGCAGCCCTGAAAAAAGACAGCAGCATGACAGAAACTTATAAATAAAGCCCTACCTTCCTAGGACAGAGCACCTGGGGAAAAAAAGGTAGTTATGAGTT
This sequence comes from Alouatta palliata, assembly GCA_004027835.1. NCBI lineage: Eukaryota > Metazoa > Chordata > Mammalia > Primates > Atelidae > Alouatta > Alouatta palliata. The sequence goes on from PVKV010028642.1 coordinate 13,363, forward strand.
CTGCTGCAGCAGACTTAAACGTACCTGCCCAGCAGCTCTGAATGAACAATGGAGCTCATGGCTCAGCACTTGAGCTCCTATAAAGGACAGACTGTCTCCTCAAGCAGCTCCCCGACCCCCATATATCCAAAGAGTCACCTCATAAAGGAGAGCTCAGAATGACATCTGGCGGGTATCCTTCTGGGACAAAGACAGCAGAAAAAGAGACTGGCAGAAACTCTTACTGTTCTGCAGTGGCTGCAGGTGATCTCCAGGCAAGCAGGGTCTGGAATGGACCTCCAGCAGTCCTATAGCAGAGGGGCCTGAATGTTAGAAGGAAAACTAAGAAACAGAAAGAAATAACTTCATCCTCATCATCAACAAACATGATGTCCACTCAGAGACCCCATCTGGAAGTCACCAACTACAAAGACCACAGATAAATAAATCCACAAAGATAGGAAGAAACCAGTGCAAAAAGGATGAAAACACCAAAAACCAGAATGCCTCTCCTTCTCCAAGGGATCACAATCCCTCACCAGCAAGGGAACAAGGCTGGATGGAGAATGAATCTGATGAATTGACACAAACAGTCTTCAGAAGGTGGGTAATAAAAAACTTCTCTGAGCTAAAAAGAACATGTTTAAACCAATGCAAAGAAACTAAGAACCTTGAAAAAAGTTTTGATGAAATGCTAACGAGAATAAACAGCTTAGAGAGGAATATAAATAAATTGATGGAGCTGAAAAACACAACACGAGAACTTCATGAAGCATACACAAGTTTCAATAGCTGAATTGACCAAGCAGAAGAAAGAATATCAGAGATTGAAGATCAACTCTGAAATAAAACGAGAAGGCAAGATTAGAGAAAAAAGAGTAAAAAGAAACGAACAAAGCCTCTAGGAAATATGGGATTATGTGAAAAGACCTAATCTACGTTTCACAGGTGTACCTGAATGTGACGGAGAGAATGAATCCAAGCTGGAAAACACTCTCAGGGTATTATCCAGGAAAATTTCCCCAACCTAGCGTAGGCCAATATTCAAGTCCAGGAAATACAGAGAATACCACAAAGATATTCCTCAAGAAGAGCAGCCCCAAGGCAGGTAATCGTCAGATTCACCAGGGTTGAATGACGGAGAAAATGCTAAGGGCAGCCAGAGAGAAAGGTCAGGTTACCCACAAAGGAAAGCCTATCAGACTCACAGTGGATCTCTTGGCAGAATCCCTACAAGCCAGAAGAGAGTGGGGACCAATATTCAACGTCCTTAAAGAGAAGAACTTTCAACCTAGAATTTCATACATAGCCAAACTAAATTTCATAAATGAAGGAGAAATAAAATCCTTTACAAACAAGCAATTACTCAGAGATTTCATCAGCACCAAGCCTGCTTTACAAGAGCTCCTGAAAGAAGCACTAAACATAGAAAGGAACAACCAATACCAGCCACTCCAAAAACATACCAAATGGTAAAGAGCATCAACATAATGAAGAAACTGCCTCAACTAATGGGCAAAACAGCCAGCTAGCATCAAAATGGCAGGATCAAATTCACACATAACAATATTAACCCTAAATGTAAATGGGCTAACTGCCCCAATCAAAAGACACAGACTGGCAAATTGGATAAAAAGTCAAAACCCATCAGTGTGCTGTATCCAGGAAGCCATCTCACATGCAAGGATACGCATAGGCTCAAAATAAAAGGGATGGAGGAAGATTTACCAAGCAAATGGAGAGAAAAAAAAAAAAGCAGGAGTTGCAATTCTCATCTCTGATAAAATAGACTTTAAACCAACAAAGATCAAAAGAGACAAAGAAGGACGTTACATAATGGTAAAAGGATCAATGCAACAAGAAGAGCTAACGATCCTAAGTATACATGCACCCAATACAGGAGCACCCACATACATAAAGTAAGTTCTTAATGACTTACAAGGAGACTTAGACTCTCACACAATAATAGTGGGAGACTTCAACACCCCATTGTCAATGTTAGACAGATCAATGAGACAGAAAATTAACAACGATATACAGGACTTGAACTCAGACCTGGATCAAGCAAACCTAATAGACATTTACAGAACTCTCCACCCCAAATCCACAGAATATACATTCTTCTCACCACCACATCGCACCTACTCTAAAACTGACCACATAATTGGAAGTAAATCACTCCTCAGCAAATGCAAAAGAACGGAAATCATAACAGTCTCTCAGACCACAGCGCAATCAAATTAGAACTCAGAATTCAGAAACTAACTCAGAACCACACGGCTTCATGGAAACTGAACAACTGGCTCTTGAATGTTGACTGGATAAACAATGAAATGAAGGCAGAAATAAAGATGTTCTTCGAAACCAACGAGAACGAAGACACAACATACCAGAATCTCTGGGACACATTTAAAGCAGTGTCTAGAGGAAAATATACAGCAATAAATGCCCACATGAGAAGCAAGCAGAGATCTAAAATTGACACCCTATCGTCAAAATTGAAAGAGCTAGAGGGGCAAGATCAAAAAAACTTAAAAGCTAGCAGAATACAAGAAATCAGTAAGATCAGTGTAGAAATGAAGGAGATAGAGACACAAAAACCCTTCAAAAAATCAATAAATCCATGAACTGTTTTTTTTAAAAGATCAACAAAATAGACCACTAGCCAGATTAATAAAAAAGAAGAGAGAATAATCAAATAGATGCAATAAAAAACGATAAAGGGGATATCACCACAGATTCCAAAGAAATTCAAACCATCATCAGAGATTACTGCAGACAACTCTATGCAGGTAAACCAGTAAACCTGGAAGAAATGTATAAATATTCCTGGACACCTTCACCCTCCCAAGCCTAAACCAGGAAGAAGTTGAAACCCTGAATAGACCAATAACAAGGGCTGAAGTTGAGGCAGCAATTAATAGCCTACCAACCAAAAAAAGCCCAGGTCTAGATGGGTTCACAGCCAAATTCTACCAGACATACAAAGAGGAGCTGGTACCACTCCTTCTGAAACTATACCAAACAATCCAAAAAGAGGGAATCCTTCCCAAATCATTTTATGAGACCAACATCATCCTGATACCAAAACCTGGCAGAGACTCAACAAGAAAAGAAAACTTCAGGCCAATATCCATGATGAACACAGATGCAAAAATCTTCAATAAAATACTGGTAAACCAATTGCAACTGCACATCAAAAAGCTTATCCATCATGATCAAGCAGGCTTCATCCTGGGGATGCAAGGCTGGTTCAACATAAAAACCAGATGATTATCTCAATAGTTGCAGAGAAGGCCTTCAACAAAATTCAACAGCCGTTTATGCTAAAAACTCTCAATAAACTAGGTATTGACGGAACATATCTCAAAGTAATAAAAGCTATTTACGACAAACCCACAGCCAGTATCACACTGAATGAACAAAAACTGGAAGCATTCCCTTTGAAATCTGGCACTGGACAAGGATGCCCTCTCTCACCACTCCTATTCAATATAGTACTGGGAGGTGGATCCAAGATGGCTGAATGGACACAACTCCAGCGCACAACACCCAGCAAGAGAGACGCAGAAACCCAGAGATCTCCTAGCTCAAACCAAGGTACCACGTGCATTTCAATGGGTCTGCTCTGACGGTGAGCAAAACCCACTCACACTGAGGTGGGGAGGGGTGCTGCTTCAGGCCAGATATGGCGCTTCCCCCAAAGCCTCAGCAATACACAGAACAGGGGATCTTTGCCAGTCAAGCGCTGGGAATTACAAGTGTGTAACTGAATAATCATCCAGGACGGTGTCCCGGTTTGGCACACAGACCTAAACAGATGCATAAGCCCAAAAGGCGGCCGGGAGAGCCTGTGGACTGGGCTATTGCCCCCTCCTCCTGCCAGGAGAGAGGGGGAGCTGTAAGCGGGAGTAGCTGGGTGGGCCCTTACCCCATGACTGGAGAGAGAGGAAGCTGAAAGTTGGGGGAGATGGCCGGGTGCTGCTGAGCAGGTCCCTACCCTTCCCCACAAACACCAGAGGGCTGAAGCTCTGACTCCAGTGGGTTGCGTGGCCAGTGTCACAGTCTGAGCTGAACCCTGAATGATCCAGCCCAGTGGAGGAAGGGCACAATCCACCATTAGAGGGGTGGGACTGGGCTACATCTTTCCAAAAAAACACAGGAAGCCTACGTAGCAACGGGATGGCATTCTTGACAACCTGGCAGGGCCTACAGGTCAGCGGAAGAGGCAGGCCTAATCTCCCAGTATAAACAAAAAAGACATAGGAAACTTCCCTAGTAACCTGAAGGAGTCCCTAGAAACCCAGTTGTGCCTCCACAGGCAGACAAGCGACCTCATCAAGCAGCTCTCTGATACCACAGCCAGATAAATCCACAAAGATGGGAAAAAACCAGCACAAAAAAGGTGAAACCATCAAAGACCAGAACACCTCTTCTCCATCAAGGGATCACAACTCCTCAACAAGACAGGATCACATCATGACGGAGAAGGAGTGCAAAGAATTGACAGAAACAGGATTCAGAAGGTGGACAATAACAAACTTCTCAGAGCTAAAGGAACACGTTCTAACTCAATGCAAAGAAACCAAAAACCTTGAAAAAATGTTAGACAAAATGCTAACTAGAATAACCAGCTTAGAGAAGAACAGAAATGACTTCATGGAGCTGAAAAACACAGCACGAGAACTACGTGAAACATACACAAGTTTTAATTGCCGAATTGATCAAGCATAAGAAAGGATATCAGAGACTGAAGATCAACTCAATGAAATAAAAAGAGAAGGCAAAACAAGAGAAAAAGGAGTGAAATGAAATGAACAAAGCCTCCAAGAAATATGGGATTATGTGAAAACACCTAACCTATGCTTGATTGGTGTACCTGAATATGATGGGGAGAATGAATCCAAACTGGAAAACACACTCCAGGATATTATCCAGGAGAACTTCCCAAGCCTAGCAAGGCAGTCCAAATTTCAAATTCAAGAAATACAGAGAACTCCACAAAGATATTCCTCAAGAAGAGCAACCCCAAGGCATATAATCATCAGACTCACCAGGGTTGAAGTGAAGGAAAATATGCCAAGGGCAGCCAGAGAGAAAGGTAAGGTCACCCACAGAGGGAAGCCAATCAGACTCACAGCAGGTCTCTCCGAAGAAACCCTACAAGGCAGAAAAGAGTGGGGGCCAATATTCAACATCCTTAAAGAAAAGAACTTTCAATCCAGAATCTCATGTCCAGCCAAACTAAGCTTCACAAGTGAAGGAGAAATAAAATCCTTTATGGACAAGCAGTTACTGAGAGATTCTGTCACCACCAGACCTGCCCTACAAGAGCTCCTGAAAGAAACACTAAGCATGGAAAGGAACAAGTACCAGTCACTGCAAAAGCAAACCAGTTGGCAAAGACCAAAAATGCAATGAAGAAAATGAGTCAACTAATGGGAAAGAAAACCAGCCAGTAACAAAATGGCAGGATCAAATTCACACACAACAATAGTAACAATGAATGTAAATGGCCTAAAGGCCCCAGTATAAAGACACAGACTGGCAAACTGTATAAAAAGTCAAAACCCATCGGTGTGCTGTATACAGGAAACCCATCTCACATACAAAGACACATATAGACTCAAAATAAAGGTATGGAAGATTTACCAAGCAAATGGAGAACAAAAAAAAGCAGGGGTTGCAATCCTAGTCTCTGATAAAATGGACTTCAAACCAACAAAGATCAAAAGAGACAAAGAAGGACAGGACATAATGGTAAAAGGATCAATCTAACAAGAAGAGCTAACTATCCTAAATATATACACATCCAACACAGGAGCACCCAGATACATAAAGCAAGTTCTTAATGACCTGAAAGGAGATTTAGACTCCCACACAATAATAGTGGGAGACTTCAACACTCCACTGTCAATTTTAGACAGATCAACGAGACAGAAAATTAACAAGGATATCCAGGACTTGAATGCAGAGCTGGACCAAGCGGATCTCATAGACATATACAGAACACTCCACCCCAAATCCACAGAATATACATTTTTCTCAGCACCACATTGCACTTACTCTAAAATTCATCACATCATCAGAAGCAAATCACTCCTCAGCAAATGCAAAAGAACAGAAATCATAACAGTCTATCAGACCACAGCGCAATCAGACTAGAACTCAGGATTAAGAAACACACTCAAACCCACACAACCACTTGGAAACTGAACAACTTGCTTCTGAACGTCAACTGGATAAACAATGAAATGAAGGCAGAAATAAAGACGTTCTTCGAAACCAATCAGAATAAAGACACAACTTACCAGAATCTCTGGGACACCTTTAAAGCAGTGTTGAGAGGGAAATTTATAGCACTAAATGCCCACATGAGAAACAAGAAAAGATCTAAAATTGACACCCTATTATCAAAATGGAAAGAGCTAGAGGAGGATCAAAAAAACTCAAAAGCTAGCAGAAGGCAAGAAATAACTAAGATCAGAGCTGAACTGAAGGAGATAGAGACACAAAAAACCCTTCAAAATATCAATAAATCCAGGAGCTAGTTTTTTTTCTTTTTCTTTTTTTTTTAAAGATCAACAAAATAGACAGACCGCTAGCCAGATTAATAAAAAAGAAAAGGGAGAAGAATCAAATAGCTGCAATAAAAAATGATAAAGGGGATATCACCACTGATCCCATAGAAATACAAACTACCATCACAGATTACTACAAATAGCTCTATTCACATAAACCAGTAAACCAGGAGGAAATGGATAAATTCCTAGACACTTGTACTCTACCAAAACTAAACCAGGAGGAAGTTGAAACCCTGAATAGACCAGTGACAAGGGCTGAAGTAGAGGCAGCAATCAATAGCCTACCAACCAAAAAAAGTCCAGGTCCAGACGGGTTCACAGCCGAATTCTACCAGACGAACAAAGAGGAGCTGGTTCCATTCCTCCCGAAACTGTATTAAACAATACAAAAGGAGGGAATCCTCCCTAACTCATTTTATGAGATCAACATCATCCTGATAGCAAAACCAAGCAGAGACTCAACTAAAAAAGAAAACTTCAAGCAAATATCCATGATGAACATCAACTCAAAAATTTTCAATAAAATACTGGCAAACAGACTGCAACAGCACATCAAAAAGGTTATCCGTCACGACCAAGTAGGCTTCAGCCTGGGGATGCAACGCTGGTTCAACATACACAAATCCATAAATGTAATCCATCACATAAACGGAACCAAAGACAAAAACCACATGGTTATCTCAATAGATGCAGAGAAGACCTTTGACAAAATTCAACAGCCCTTCATGCTAAAAACTCTCAATAAACTAGGTATTGACGGAACATACCATAAAATGATAAAAGCTATGTATGACAAACCTACGGCCAATATCATACTGGATAGGTAAAACCTGGAAGAATTCCCTTTGAAATCAGGCAATAGACAAGGATGCCCTCTCTCACCACTCCTATTCAATATAGTATGGGAAGTTCTAGCCAGAGCACTCAGGCAAGAAAAATAAATAAAAGGTATTCAATTAGGAAAGGAGGAAGTCAAACTGTCTCTGTTTGCAGATGACATGATTGTATATCTAGAAGACCCCATCATCTCAGCCCAAAATCTTCTCAAACTGATAAGCAACTTCAGCAAAGTCTCAGGATACAAAATCAATGTGCAGAAATTATAAGCATTCCTATATACCAATAACAGACAAATAGAGAGCCAAATCAAGAGCTAACTACCATTCACAATTGCTACAAAGAGAATAAAATACCTAGGAATACAACTAACAAAGGATGTAAAGGACCTCTTCAAGGAGAACTACAAACCACTGCTCAAGGAAATAAGAGAGGACACAAACAGATGGAGAAACATTCCATGGTCATGGTTAGGAAGAATTAATATCGTGAAAATGGCCATACTGCCCAAAGCAATCTGTACATTCAGTGCTATCCCCAATGAGCTACTAATGACTTTCTTGACAGAACTGGAATAAAAACCACTTTAAACTTGATATGGAATCACAAGAGAGCCCGCATAGCCAAGACAATCCTAAGCAAAAAGAACAAAGCCAGAGGCATCACACTGCCAGACTTCAAACTATACTACAAGGCTACAGTAATCAAAACAGCATGGTACTGGTACCAAAACAGAGACCCAGAGAAATGGAACAGAACAGAGGCCCCAGAAGAAACACCACACATCTACAACCATCTGATCTTTGACAAACCTGGCAAAAACAAGCAAGGGGGAAAAGACTCCATGTTTAATAAATGGTGTTGGGAAAACTGTCTAGCAATGTGCAGGAAGCAGAAACTGGACCCCTACCTGTCACCTTACACTAAAATTAACTACAGATGGATTAAAGATTTAAACATAAAACCTAACACCATAAAAACACTAGAAGAAAACGTAGGCAAAACCATCCAGGACATAGGCATAGGCAAGGACCTCATGACTAAAACACCAAAATCAATGGCAATAAAAGCCAAGATAGACAAATGGGATCTAATTAAAATTCAGAGCTTCTGTACAGCAAAAGAAACCATCATTAGAGCGAATCAGCAAACAACAGAATGGGAAAAAATTTTGGCAATCTACCCATCTGATGAAGGGCTAATAACCAGATTCTACAAAGAACTAAAACAGATATACAAGAAAAAAACAAACAAGCCCATTCAAAAGTGGGCGAGGGATATGAACAGACGCTTTTCAAAAGAAGACATATATGTGGCCAACAAACATATGAAAAAATGCTCATCATCACTGATCGTTAGAGAAATGCAGATCAAAACCACACTGAGATATCATGTCATGCCAGTTAGAATGGTGATCATTAAAAAATCTGGAGACAACAGATGCTAGAGAGGATGTGGAGAAATAGGAACACTCTTACACAGTTGGTGGGAATGTAAATTAGTTCAACCACTGTGGAAGACAGTGTGGCGATTTCTCAAGGACCTAGAAATAGAAATTCCATTTGACCCAGCAATCCCATTACTGGGTATATACCCAAAGAACTATAAATCGTTTGATTATAAGGACACTTGCACATGTAGGTTCATTGCAGCCCTGTGTACAATAGCAAAGACCTGGAACCAACCCAAATGCCCATCAATGATAGACTGGACAAGAAAAATGCGGTACATATACACCATGGAATACTATGCAGCCATAAAAAACGATGAGTTTGTGTCTTTTGTAGGGACTTGGATGAATCTGCAAACCATCATTTTCAGCAAACTGACACAAGAGCAGAAAGCCGAATACCACATGTTCTCACTCATAGATGTGTGTTGAACAATGAGAACATGTGGACTCAGGGAGAGGAGCATCACACACTGGGAGCAGTTGGGAGGGAGGTAGAGGAGAGACAGCGGGGAGGGGGGATAACATGGGGAGAAATGCCAGATATAGTACGCACCTAAAGTTAAACAAACAAATTAAAAAAAAAATATATATATAGCATTGGAAGTTGTAGCCAGAGCAATCAGGCAAGAAAAAGAAATAAAGGATATTCAATTAGGAAAGGAGGAAGTCAAAGTGTCTCTATTTGCAGATGACATGATTGTATATTTAGAAGACCTCGTCGTCTCAGCCCAAAATCTCCTGAAACTGATAAGCAACTTCAGCAAAGTCTCAGGATACAAAATCAATGTGCAAAAATCACAAGTATTACTATACACCAATGACAGACTTAAAGAGAGCCAAATCAAGAACGAACTGCCATTCAAAATTTTTTCAAAGATAATAAAATACCTAGGAATACAACTAACAAAGAACATAAAGGACCTCTTCAAGGAGAACTACAAACCACTGCTCAAGGAAATAAGAGAGGACACAGATGGAGAAACATTCCATGTTCATGGTTAGGAAGAATCAGTACCGTCAAAATGGCCATACTACCCAAAGTAATTTATAGATTCAATGCTATCCCTCTCAAGCTACCAATGACCTTCTTCACAGAACTGGAAAAAACCATCTTAAACTTCATATGGAACCAAAGAGAGCCCACATAACCAAGTCAATTCTAAGCAAAAAGAACAAAGCAGGAGGCATCACACTACCTGACTTCAAACTATACTTCAAGGCTACAGTAATCAAAACAGCATGGTACTGGTACCAAAACAGAAATATAGATCAATGGAACAGAACAGAGGCCTCGGAGGCAACACCACATATCTGATCTTTGACAACCCTGACAAAAACAAGCAATTTGGGGAAAGGATTCCCTATTTAATAAATGTTGGGAAAACTGGCTAGCCATGTGCAGAAAACAGAAACTGGACCCCTTCCTGACACCTTACACTAAAATTAACTCCAGATGGATTAAAGACTTAAACATAAGACCTAACACCATAAAAACCCTAGAAGAAAATCTAGGCAAAGCCATTCAGGACATAGGTGTAGGTAAGGACTTCATGACTAAAACACCAAAAGCATTGGCAACAAAAGCCAAAATAGACAAATGGGAGCTAATCAAACTCCAGAGCTTCTGCACAGCAAAAGAAACAGTCATTAGAGTGAATCGGCAACCAACAGAATGGGAAAAAATTTTGCCAATCTACCCATCTGGCAAAGGGCTAATATCCAGAATCTGCAAGGAACTAAAACAGATTTACAAGAAACACACAAACAAGCCCATTCAAAAGTGGGCGAGGGATATGAACAGACACTTTTCAAAAGACATATATGAGGCCAACGAACATATGAAAAAATGCTCATCATCACTGGTCATTAGAGAAATGCAAATCAAAACTACATTAAGATACCATCTCACGCCTGTTAGAATGGCAATCATTAAAAAATCTGGAGACAACAGATGCTGGAGAGGATGTGGAGAAATCAGAACACTTTTACACTGTTGGTGGGAGTGTAAATTAGTTCAACGACTGTGGAAGACGGTGTGGCGATTTCTCAAGGATCTAGAAATAGAAATTCCATTTGACCCAGCAATCCCATTACTGGGTATATATCCAAAGAACTATAAATCGTTCAATTATAAGGACACATGCACATGTATGTTCATTGCAGCCCTGTGTACAATAGCAAAAACCTGGAACCAACCCAAATGCCCATCAATGACAGACTGGACAGGGAAAATGTGGCACATAGACACCATGGAATACTATGCAGCCACAAAAAACAATGAGTTTGTGTCCTTTTTAGGGACATGGATGAAGCTGGAAACCATCATTCTCAGCAAACTGACACAAGAACACGAAATCAAACACTGAATGTTCTCACTCATAGGCGGGTGTTGAACAATGAGAACACATGGACACAGGGAGGGGAGCATCACACACTGGGGTCTGTCGGGGGGAAAATAGGGGAGGGACAGTGGGGGGTGGGGA
>PVKV010028643.1:0-24704 GCA_004027835.1 Alouatta palliata
TGATCCACCCGCCTCGGCCTCCCAAAGTGCTGGGATTACAGGCGTGAGCCATCGCGCCCGGCCAAAACAGACAAATTTTTAAAATGAAATCAGATCATTGTATGCCCCTGTTTAAAATCTACTTATTGGGACATTTGGGCCAGGCACCTATAATCCCAGCACTTTGGGAGGCTGAGGTGGGAAGATCACTTCGGCCCAGGGGTTCAAGACCAACCCAGACAACACACTGAGATCCTGTATCTACAAAAATAAAATAATTACCTGGGCATGGTGACGTGCATCTGTAGTGCTAGCTACTGAGAAAGCTGAAGCAGGAGGATCACTTGGGCCTAGGAGTTTGAGGCTGCAGTCAGCTATGATGGTACCACTGCACTCCATCCTGGGCAACAGAGCAAGACTCTGTCCCTAAAACAAATAAAAAATTAAATAAAATAAATGTACTTATTATATATGCTCAATAACTATTTGATAAGTAAAAGAATAAATGATTTAGCTGGGCATGGGCCCATGTCTGTAGTCTCAGCTGCCCAGGAAGCTGAGGCAGGAGGATTGCTTGAGCTCAGGAGTTCAAGGCCAGCCTAGGCAACATAACAAGACCTGTCGCAAAAAGAAAAAGAAAAGAAAAGAAAAGAAAAAAGAATATGCAATCAAAAAGACTATCTGTAATAGTCCCTTCCTCCATGTTTCTGGGTCTGTGGGTCTAAATAAAGCATCTTCTGATTTCCTCTTGATTTCCTTTCTGGGAAAAGTAAGCCTAGAGAAAGTAAGGGCCTTGCACAAAGTCACACTGAAATTTAGCAGTGCCAGTTGGGGTTCTGAGGGGCAGCCCTTGCAGAGAAAACCCTAGGCTATGTTTTGCTAGGTCTCTGAATCCCCAAGCTATACCCTCCAGACCACTACTAGGAGGACCAGAGAACATTCCCCTTGCAACACACACAAACACCATTCCCTTGTCTTCTCACAGAAGGCTTGACCTCTTTCTTTGGGGCAGCCCCTAGGAGGAACATCAAGGAACTGCTAGGCTGGGTTTAGGATTCTAGGCCACACTGACTATTAGGCTAGTCTCAGTTCTGGAGCTAAGATGGGGTCTATCCTGGGTTCTTTGGGGTGAGTTCTGAGCTGGACTCTGGGCTGCCCTGACCTCTAGACTGAGCTTAGCTTTAGTCTGAATTCTGAGCTCTGGGTCTGTGGGCTAGGCTGCAGGTCCCGGGCTTGGCTCTAAGTTCTGAGCTCTGGTCTTTGGCCCTGGCTGGTCTTTGGGCCTGGACTGAGTTGTGCTTTTAGTTCTGTGGTCTGGGGGTTCTGGGATCTGGGCTTTAGTTCTGGATTCTGAGCTGGACTTAGACTAGGGCCAGGTTGTCTTGGGCTTTGGGTTCTAGGCTCTAGGCTTTGGTAAGAGCATTAGGATGGGTTTTGAATTCAGGACTCTGGGTTGGGCTGGGCTGGGCTGGGTTCTAGACCGTAAGCAGTAAGCTATGGTCTCTGTCCTCTGAAATCCAGGCTCTGAGATTATGATGGGTGGAGGTGGGGGTTAGGGGAGAGGATCACAGAAGGGAGAGTAGTAACTTCTTGAGCCTGTCCCTTCACTCTCTCTTCTTCCTCGATACTTTCAGCCTTGCTCCTTCCCTCTAGGAGAGATGGTCAAACTGAAAGTGGTAGTAGGCTTCCTCAAACTGCCTGAGGACTGCCCTGTCCACCAGGAAGCAGCAGTAGGTAAAGGGTAGGACAGGTGGCATGGGAGTGTATCCTGAGGTGGCCAGAAGCCATCCTACTTATGAAGGACGTTTCTGCAGAGCAGAGATCAGTAAGGAAGCCCAGGCGCAGGCCCACAGCCTGGCTCCACATGGGAAGGCAGGGTGGATAGGCAGTAACCAGGGCCTGGGACTCAGTCTGAGGGTCTCTTCCCCGACTCCCTCACCTGTCCTCCTCATTCCCAGAGACTTTGCCCCACCCTCCATTCCAGCCAGGAATTAGACTTGAAGCTCTCAGTCCCCAGAAGAGTTGCTCCAGGGGTCACCCCAGCATCTGCTGGAGCCCTGCCTTTTATCCTGATCGCCTTGTCCTTTACAGTGGACTGCACCCCTTTTGTTCCCCATCAGGGTCCCCTTCCTCCCCGCTCTGCCTCAGCCTCCTGCCCAGCAGGATTCATCCGCAGCTGCACTGCTGGTCACCCTCAGCTGTCAACACAGTTTCCTTAACACAGACCTCCACAGGAGACAGCCAGGAGCAGGATACACCCCCTTTATTTCCCCACCCCTTGACTTGCCCCTCTAGCCCCACAAACTCAAGGCCTATGTGCATGCAAGACTTCCCTGAAGAGGCAGGAATTCCTGTAGGAAAATACAACTAGAAGAAATAATTTAAAATCGCACATATCACATAACCCCCCATGGAAAAAACAACCAAAACCTGTTATACTTTCTTACAGCGTCCCCTCATGGGTACGCTCGATTCCTAACTGTATTCTCTTATCTCAGATCCTCCCTCTCCACACCCACAGAAAGACTCCCTTTCAGTTCTCCACTGGGCAAAATCTCCACCAGGCTCTGTGCAGGAAACCTCACCCCCTAAGCCACATGGGATAGGATCAACAAGATAAGAAACACTTCGTAGAATACTTCCCGAGAGTCTAGAATAGTATCACAGCAGGAGGATGGAGGAGTGCAGGTAATAAGTTTCAGCCAAACAGTCTAGGGTAGGCTTGGCAATTTTGATCCTTACGGTCTTGTTCCTTTAATGTCTTTCTACCAATGAGAAGTGATGAGCTGTGCCTCCTCCTTATTGTTCAGACTTGGCCTTTTAGAGCAAGTGAGGATGGCTGTAGGGCGCTTAAAGGCAGATCAAATATACAGACACATACACACTTACAAAAGACAAGTGTTTATTCTCAGGAAAGGTGCAGTCTAAATCCATATTGAGGGAGAGAAATACTTTCCTAAGAGCCCTATAATCTGATCCCTGCCTGCATTGGCGCTAACACTCAAATTATTTTTTAGGGTAATGTCAGATGCTCTGGGGGCATCGTCCTGCTTCCAGGCTGTGCCTCCACCTATCATGCACAAAAAATGGGCCTGGATGGCCAGACACAGTGGCTCACGCCTGTAATCCTAGCACTTTGGGAAGCTGAGGTGGGCAGATCACCTGAGGTCAGGAGTTTGAGATCAGTTTGACCAACATGGTGAAACCCGTCTCTACTAAAAATACAAAATTAGCCAGGTGTGGTGGCGCATGCCTGTAATCCCAGCTACTTGGGAGGCTGAGGCAGGCAAATTCCTTGAACCTGGGAGGCAGAAATTGCAGTGAGCTGAGATCGCACCATTGCCCTCCAGCCTAAGCAACAAGAGTGAAACTCCATTTCAAAAAAAAGGGCCTGGTAAAGAACATCAATCCACAACGGCCCTCCTTGGATACATAATGTCCTTGTGAGAGCTTTGAAATGATTACTTCCTTTACATTACACCAGATGGAAGTCATGGGGGAGAGGGCTGAAATTCTTCCACCCCTAAGGAGCACAATCCAGAAGTATGAGCTATTAGGTTTTCTTTTTCTTTTTCTTTTTTTTTTTTTTGGAGATGGAGTCTCACTCTGTTGCCCAGGCTAGATGGAGTGCAGTGGCATGATCTCGGCTCACTGCAAACTCTGCCTCCCAGGTTCAAGCAATTCTCCTGCCTCAGCCTCCCAAGTAGCTGGGACTATAGGCGTGTGCCACCACACCCGTCTAATTTTTGTATTTTTAGTAGAGATGGGGTTTCACTATGTTGGCAAGGCTGGTCTTGAATTCCTGACCTGGTGATCTGCCCACCTCGGTCTCCCAAAGTGCTGGGATTACAGGTGTGAGCCACTGTGCCCGGCAGCTACCGGATTATCTAAGTACATCCTCATTCTTTCCATCTCCACCCCAGTCTCCCACTCTGACCACTGCATCCTCCCTTACAGCTCTGTTGGTCTCTCCTAGAAAAGCCTCAGGGATGTGAACCATTCATGCTCAGTTCTTGACATGTCTCATGTTGGTTCATTCCGTCTCCCTGACCAGGCTGCAGCTTCGGGGTGTAGGAACTGGGCCAGGATCCCTTCATTCAGGCAGGCACTTACTGAGCCCTGACCCTGTGTCAAACAGAGTCCTCGAAGAGTTCAGAGTCTGAGGAAGAAACCAACAGGTAAATAAATCATTACAGTAAGAGTGTGATAAAAATTATGATAGAAGGAAATAGACAAGAGATATGGGCAAAGTTGTCTGCCACATTGCACAACTCTGGGGGTCAGTATGATTGGTCTCCTCTGGGGTTGTGTAATGAGACAGCCCTGATCATGTGCAAGATCAGAGGAGGTGTCTCACCCAGTGTGGGAGGTCCAGGCAAGTGCCTCAAGGGGATCAGGCATCAGCTGAGGCTCGAAGGGCAAGTTTGCCAGGCAGATGGGGAGTGAAGGCCAATCCAGGCAGAGCAGACTGCATGTGCAAAGCCACAGTGGGGTGAGGAAACATGTTAAATGTTGGGAAATATCAGGAAATACATTTTGTCTGATGTACTGGGCACATGTGGGAGAATGCCTAGAGCTTGCTGTTAAATGAATCCACAACTATAATAACAAAAATCGTAATCACCAACATTTGTTAACCACTGTCTCTATGCCAGGCGCTATGATGAGTGGTTTACATGCATTTGTTCATTCTAACTTCACCACAGCCCCATGAGACAGGTTCTTTATTACCCTCCTCTCTGCAGACAAGGAAACAGAGGCTCAGAGAAATTAATCAACTTGCTTAAGGTTACAGAGCTCATAAACTGTAGAGCCAGGTTGGAAACCTGGATCTCCTGATTCTAGAACACTGAGCCCTTGACCACTACTTCCCTCAACACTAGTGTCCTTGACTTTGGGGAGTGGTGGCTTCAGTGCAGAACAAGGAGGAGACCAGAAGTCACGTCAGGCCCCCTTTGAGCTTCTCCAGCAGCAGGGCTCTCCATGGTATCGGCATTGACAAAGGTCAACTCCACTGAGATCTGGAGCAGGAAAAGGGGAAAATGGGGAGGAGCTTCATGAGCTAATTCTCTCTGCATATATGAAAATTTCCTGGGGTTCCCGGAACTCTCAGAAGGAATTTGAAGGAGGCAGCATCCTGAAGAGCCAGAAAAACACTAATTGGTGAAATTGGATTTTGTTTGTTTGTTTGTTGTTTTTTGAGACGGAGTCTCACTCTGTCACCCAGGCTGGAGTACAGTAGAGCAATCTCGGCTCACTGCAACCTCTGCCTCCCGGGTTCAAGTGATTCTCCTGCCTCAGCCTCCCAAGTAGCTGAGACTACAGGCATGTGCCACCACGCCCAGCTAATCTTTGCCATTTTAGTAGAGATGGGGTTTCACCATGCTGGCCAGGCCAGTCTCAAACTTCTCACTTCAAGTGATCTGCCCGCCTCAGTCTCCCAAAGTACTGGGATTAACAGGCATGAGCCGCTGCACCCAGCCTGAAATTGTTTTTTATCCCGGGCATGATGTAACCTGGTCACACCCTGAAAAATGTCAAATTCTCTTCTGTTCACTCATGACTGCATTCCGTCTCATGTCACCTGGGTTTTCTGTTGTTGCTGTAGTAGTTGTTTTTGTTTTTTATTGAGACAGTGTCTTGCCCTGTTGCCCAGGCTGGAGTGCTGTGGTGCAATCACAGCTTACAGCAACCTCCAGCTCCCAGGCTCAAGCGATTCTCCCATCTCCGCCTCCTGAGTATCTAGGACTACAGGTACCCCCACCATGCCCAGCTAACTTTTGGATACTATTTTTGGTAAAGACAAGCTCCTACCATGTTGCCCAGGCTGGTCTCAAACTCCTGGGTTCAAGCCATCTGACCACCTTACGAGCATGAGGTACCACGCCTGGCCTATCACCTGTTTTTTTTGTTTGTTTGTTTGCTTGCTTGTTTGTTTTGAGATGGAGTCTCGCTTTGTTGCCCAGGCTGGAGGGCAGTGGCGTGATCATGACTCACAGCAACCCCTGCCTCCCAGTTCAAGCGATTCTTGATTCTCCTGCCTCAACCTCCCAAGTAGCTGGGATTACTGGCATGTACCACCATCCCTGCCTAATTTTTGTATTTTCAGTAGAGATGAGGTTTCGCCATGTTGGCCAGGATGGTCTCAGACTCCTGACCTCAGCTTATCTGCCTGCCTGGGCTTCCCAAAGTGCCAGAATTACAGGTGTGAGCCACTGCGCCGGGCCACGTGCTTTTTAACCCTATCGGGACCATCCATCCCGCCACCCTTCCCTCTTCTCCCCATCTAGAAGTCCTTCCTAATTGTACTTTGTTTTTCCTCCCACAGGGCTGGCATTTCTCTTGCTACACCTTCCCTTGCCCTCATCCTGGGTCAGGCCCAAATAATTCCTGTCCCAGACTACTGTGAGCTGCTGGAGGAAGCCATGTGATCTCTGAGCTCACCTGCTCTGCAGCCCTTTGCCCGGTCCTTGTTAGCTCTCTGGCTCTTTCTCAGCTATATCTTAGGGCTTTTTCTCCTCAACATGATCTTAAATTATAAAGCTCTGTGGACCTCTTCCTTTAGTTCTCTTTTCTCTTTACCCCATCCTCTCCCACCACCTCAATGACCATACTTATATTAATAACTCCCAAATCTATAGCTCTGCCCAAATCTGGATTTTTGAATGTGCATTTTACGTTCATACAACTGACATTTTTTTGGTTTGTTAGACATTGACATAGACCTTGCCCTCGTGAGCTCCCACTCCAGTGAGCAGATATAACCAAGAAATTAGAATGAAGCCAGTCACAGTGGCTCACACCATAATCTCAGTACTTTAGGAGGCCGAGGCAGGCAGATCACTTCAGCCCACAAGTTCGAGACCAACCTGGGCAACATGGTAAAACCCCGTCTTTACAAAAAAAATACAAAATTAGTCAGGTGTGGTGCTTGCACACTGTAGTCCCAGCTACTTGGAAGGCTGAGATAGGAGGATCGCTTGAACCTGGGAGGCAGAGGTTGCAGAGAGCCAAGATCATGCCATTGCACTCAAGTTTGGGCAACAAAGCAAGACCCTGTCCATAGGCCACACACAGTGGCTCACACCTGTAATCCCAGCACTTTGGGAGGCCAAGGCAGGTGGATCATTTGAGGTCAAGAGTTTGAGACCAGCCTGGGCATCATGGTGAAACCCTGCCTCTACTAAAAATAGAAAAATTAGCCAGGCATGGTGTGGCACACGCCTGTAGTCCCACCTACTCAGGAGGCTGAATCAGAAGAATCGTTTGAACCCAGGAGGCAGAGATTGCAGTGAGCTGAGATTGCACCACTGCACTCCAGCCTGGGCAACAGAGCAAGCCTCCATCTCAAAAAAACAGAAAAAAATAAATTAAAGAAATTAGAATAAAGTGTGTTGGCAGAGATAGCTGACGGGACAGGAGAAGAGACAGCTGGTCCAAAGACAGTGTATCAGGCTTGCGCATGGCTGTGGGTGACAGAAAACCCCTAATCACAGTCATTACCACCAGTTAGAAGTCTGGAAATAATTAGTTCATTACTAGCATGATGAATCCACAGTCATCAGAGCCCCGTGCTTTCTGTTGTAATGCTCTACCGTTTTCTGCTATCCTTAACATGATGTTTCTACCTCATTGTCTGATATGGTTGCTCAAGCTCTAGTAATCATATCTGTATTCCAGTTCAAAGAAGGAAGGGGTAGAAAATGGCCTGGTCTAGGACCTTTTTTTTTTTTTTTCTTATTTTGAGACAGAGTTTCACTCTCGTCACCCAGTCTGGAGTGCAGTGGCATGATCTCAACTCACTGCAACCTCCACCTCCTGGGTTCAAGCAATGCTCCTGCCTCAGCCTCCTGAGTAGCTGGGATTACAGGTGTCTGCCACCACACCTGGCTAATTTGTTTGTGTATTTTTAGTAGAGACAGGGGTTTCATCATGTTGGCCAGGCTGGTCTCGAACTCCTGACCTCAGGTGATCCTCCTGCCTTGGCTTCCCAAAGTGCTGGGATTACAGGCATGAACTACCACATTTGGCCTCAGTCCAGGAACTATTTAAATAGTCGTAATTGTGGGGGCTTACATCTGTAATCTCAGCATTTTAAGAGGCCAAGATGGGAGGACTGCTTGAGCCCAGGAGTTTGAGACCAGCCTGGGCAACATGGTGAAATCCTGTCTCTACAAAAATTCAAATAATTAGCTGGGCATGGTGGCACATACCTACAGTCCCAGCTATTTGGGAGGCTGAGACAGGGGGATCACTTGAGCCCAGGAGGTCGAGGCTCCAGTGAACCATGATTGCATCACTGCACTACAGCCTGGACAACAGAGTAAGACCCTGCCTCAGAAAAAAAAAAGAAAACGAAACAGTTCCTGGTGTGCGGTACTATGTGACAGTAGTCCCAGCTACTTGGGAGGCTGAGGTGGGAGGATCACTTGAGACCAGAAGTTCAAGTCCAGCCTGGGCCAAATAGTAAGACCCTGATTCTAAAACAAAGAAAAGGCTGGTTGCAGTGGCTCGTGCCTGTAATCCCAGCACTTTGGAAGGCTGAGGTGGGAGGATTGCCTGAGCCCAGGAGTTTGAGACCAGCCTAGGCAACATGGCAAGACCCCTATCTTGGGGGAAAAAAGAAAGAGAAGAAAAGATAAATTAATTTATCAAAAACAGTTCCTGGGAGTTGCACAAAACACTTTGCATACAATCTGTTGGCTAATACTTAGTCACACCTAGCTGCAAGGAATTCCAGAAAACGTGGTTTTTACTGCAGACCAACTACGTGTGTAGCTAAATATCAGTCTTTTACGGCTAAGGACAAGCTAGATGATATGAGTATTAGGGGAAAACTAGTAGTTTTAACTTCAGAAAGCATTGTGACAAGCTGATGCTTAACTTGAGTTTTGAGAGATGAATTAAAGTTAGCCAGGCAGAGTAGAATGTTTTTGGCAGTAGGCTACAGAGTGCATTTTTAGAAATGCAAGTGAGTCAGGGTACCTCCAGCATGAAGTACATATTGGGATGTAGTATGATACACCAACAAGATCACCTCTTTTTGAGACCGAGTCTCACTCTGTCGCCCAGGCTGGAGTGCCGTGGCACGATCTCGGCTCATCGCAACCTCCACCACCTGGATTCAAGAGATTCTTCTGCTTCAGCCTCCCAAGTAGCTGGGACTACAGGTGCCCTCCCCGACGTCTGGCTAATTTTTGTATTTTAAGTAGAGACGGGGTTTCACCACGTTGGCCAGGCTGATCTCAAACTCCTGACCTCAGGTGATCTGCCCGCCTTAGCCCCCCAAAGTGCTGAGATTACAGGCATGAGCCACCACGCCCGGCCAAGATCACCTCATTTAAGGGGTCATTCTGAGTGGAGAAGCATGGCCCATTCTGAGGAAAGAGGCATACCTAGAGGTGGAGCAGGCAGGGGCCAGCCTGGGCTAAAATTAGGTTCTTCAGTAGAAGAGGTAGCTTGGATATGGCTTGGCCATAGAAGTCCCTAAACTCAGTGGCTGGGCATGGTGGCCAAGGCGGGCGGATCACCTGAGGTCGGGAGTTCAAGAAGTCCCTTAACTCTCCTCCCTCACAGGCCTAGAGGTCCAAGAAATGCTGGTTTGCAATTAGAACAAGTCCCCTTAACAAGGAGGTTGTGGAAGCTCTGGAGCTTAGCTAAAGTGCTGAGATAAGAGTCTAGGACTGGCTAATGATATCAAGGCCATTGGCCCCACCAGCCTCAGCCACTGGTCAATGTCAGGGCAGTTTGGAAGGGAGTAGAGCCCGCATAACCTGCCAGCTGGAGCCTCCTCCCCGACACATCACCAGGACTTCCAAAGGTTGTGTTTATTTCCCTGATGTGTTTGCAGATATCAGGGCAGGGCAGCTGGCTGGGTGCAGGGTGCCTGGCATTCTGGAGGAATGAACTCAATCCCCGTGACTCTGCCTCCACTGACCTTCTCTGCTCCTATAGCAAGTGGACAATGACCTTGGCCCCCATCACCAACTCAGAGAGTTCAGCAGGGAATCCCAAATGCTCTACCTCCCCATTACCTAGCAGAGCCCCTCAGCTCCCAGTGGCCCCATCCCCTCTCCCAAAGACACACATCACATACAGACACACCAAACATATTGTTGACACAAGTGATCCCCAACCTTTTTGGCACCAGGAACTGGTTTCATGGAAAACAATTTTTCCACAGACTGGGGTACAAGAGAATGGTTTCAGGATGAAATTGTTCCTCCTCAGATCATCAGGCCTTAATGAAACTCTCATAAGGAGCACACAGCCTAGATCCCTCACATGCACAGTTCACAATAGGAGTCGGGCTCCTATGAGAACCTAACGCAGCCAGGTGATCTGACAGGAGGCGGAGTTCTGGCGGTAATTCTCGCTCACCTGCCACTCACCTTCTGCTGTGCTTAAGACCAGCTCAGTCTGCTGTGCTTGATTCACCAGCTATGAATCCTTGGCATGGGGCTTGTGCTTTCTGAGCCTCAGTTTTCTCTTCTGTAGAATGGGGGAAATTGTGTTTGCTTCCTAGGATTCCTAATAGCCCACGGACAGGTACTGGTCTGTAGGCTGGGAGTTGAGGACCCCTGGCTTATACCACATACTTAGATCTCACCTATCTCCAGATATACAGTTACAGTTATTCACACACAAAAGTCACACACATGACACATATGCTACATATAGATGCAGCCCTGCCACTACCCACATCACATATAGAAACACCCACCTTGACATCCACATTACATACAGACATCTATACACTACAACATGATAGCATAATATGCCTCGACTCACAACACACCATACCTTGTACACATCCCACACAAATATCCATACCCATACACTCACCTAACATTACACCCAGACCCCCATTGATATTGGTTTCTATGTTTGTGGGGCAAGGATCCCAAAGTTCTCTTATTCATAGGAACCCTCGTCTTCTGAGCTTTGACAGGGCAGAGACTCAGCCACACAGTTAGAGGGGAGAAGGAAGCACCCCTACCTCCCCAACTCAAATACATATCCTCAGCCCACAGCAAAGAAGGAAGACCAACCTTTCCCCGACTACCCTCTGGACCTACGTTTGCCCCTGATATCGAGGACATGGAGTTCTGGGCAGGAGATCCAGTGTGATGCCTCGGCCCTGCCTCCACTGCCCAAGATTCCCTAGGGACAACAGCTGCAGCCAGCAGCCTGGAAGCAAGGCTGGGCCAGGCCCATCAATGTCACAGTGGCAGGAGAAGCTCTTATGCAACAGGTAATGGGGCATGTGCAGGAACCTGCAGGAACTGACCCAATGGACCTGGGAAAAGAGTAAAGAGGAAAGGCCCTCACAGTTATTGATATCCACTCTGTGCCAGGCACTGTACCCAGAGCTCCACAGCATTGTCTCCTATTGTTCTCATACCAAATGTGATCCACATTTTATAAACAAGAGAACTGGAGTCCAGGGAGGTGCTCAAACCCTCACAGACAGTAACTGATAGGGTCTTGCTTTGGACCGGGGACTACCTGTTCCCACAGCACTGGCCAGCGCCCTGAAGTTGGGCTAGGATGCTGCAGCCAGGCAACTCCAGGGCAGGTGTAAGGATCCCTGGCTGCACGGGCCTCTGTCCTGCACAGGCCTCTGTCCTGCATGGGCCTCCTTCCCTCCCTCTAAGTGGGGAGCACTGAGGCAGGAAACCACAGCCCACACACATGGAGCTGGGGATCAGGAGAGAGGGAAACAGATGGGTTGTAAGTTTGGTCCCAATGCCATAGGCTAAGCCCATACTAGTCCTGGATATTGAGCCAAAGCTGGCGCCAGGCTAGGGGCTGAACTACAACTTGAGGCAGGTCAGAGCTAGAATCGAAGTTTCGACTGAGCCAGGAGCCAAACCTGGAACTGCTGCTGCTGCTGGAACAGATTCAGGTCAGGGTGAGGAGCCAGAGATGGAGGGGACAGAGACAGAGGCTCAGGTGCCCCTCCACACACTCCCAGAACTCCTCAGCATATCGGGTACCACACCGGGCACAGAGGAAAGGACACACAGGAGCTCACACTGCACAGTGGGGGAGAGAGAGAGGAACGCAAAGAACTTTAATCCAAGGCACACCGGGCTCTGGCCAAAAGGCACTCCATGAAGCTGAGCTTTGAAGGATGGCCAGAACTTCAGTCATCAGAGATGGGTGAGAGAGATTGTGGTGGGCAGGGTTGGTGATGGGAGAGGCCCAGAGGCAAGAAGGTCTGGCCCAGGGCCTGTTCCCAGGAGGAAGAGTCAGCATTCTGTTTGGTGAGAGTGCACAGCAGGTCAGCAGAGCAGTGAGTATGAGGCTGCTGAGGTCAGTGACAAGAGCCCACAGAACCTGGTGACCTGTACGGGAAGCTGAACTTTAGACAGAGGGCAATGGGGTATCATTGGCAGGCACTAAGAAGGTCAGACCTGTGTTTTATTTTTATTTTTTTTAGAGATGGGGTTTCACCATGTTGGCCAGGATGGTCTCCATCTCTTGACCTCGTGATTCGCCCACCTCGGCCTCCCAAAGTGCTGGGATTACAGACGTGAGCCACCGTGCCGGGCCCCAGACTTGTGGTTTAGAAGGGCCCTCTGGTTGCTGATGTGGAAGAAAGACTGGGGGTGGGGGTGGGAGAACCGGAAGGCAGGGAGATGAAGGAGGAAGCTGATGTCATACCCAGGGCAGGAGACCATGAAGTGCAAGCTGGGAAACTGAACCAGGAGTAGAGCGAGGGGGACAGACACAAGATCTGTAGAAGGGGAGGGCTGACAGGAGTTGGTGATGATTTGGAGGATGAGTGTAAGAGAGGGTGAAGGCTAGAAAGACCCCCAGGGGTCAGGGAGGCAAGAGGCCATTGCAGAAGTCGGGGCACCCCAGGGAAAACTGAAGAGACAGAGCCTGAGCTCCAGGCTTGTCCCCCCAACTCTGCCTCTCACCAGCTGTGAATCCTTGATGTGGGGCTTGTGCTCTGTCTGCCTCAGTTTCCTCTTGTGTAGAATGGGGGAAATTGTATTTGCTTCCTGGAGTTTTCATGAGGATTAAATAAAACATGTATGCGAGTGTCCGGCACATAGTAAAAGTCAATGCATGCTTCAAAGTTCAGCCCTGCTCAGCCCAGATCTCCAGCTCCCAAACAAGATGCTGGTTTCTATCAATGATGATCTCCATGCCTCATGGCCACAAGGAGTGGAGCTCACTAGCCTGGACTTCAGCCAGCCTGGTGTCCCACTGAGGGCAGTCTGAGGAGCTAGGATGGCAGCTGTGGGCACCTCCGGCCTCCCAACTTCCCCACAGCTGAGAACGTCCTGGGTGTCCTGTTTGCTCACTCTCCAGCCAGTAGGGCCCAGTCGGGACCTTCTTCTCAGTTCCCCTTCTCTGCAGTGTCCCAGAGGCCCACTAAGTGGCCCTGGAGAGCAGGAGGGAGCTACTAAAGGGCACGTGGGTATCCTGAACTTGCCTGAAATCTTGTCCCACCTCACCCTTTATCTGATGACAGCTGGCTCTGCTCAGAATCCCTCCTCCCCACCTGTTCCTCAGTCTGCCTCTGTAGTAAGGTTTTGGGAACAGGTCCAGCCCAGCAGGATGGAGGCTAAGTCCACCTGGAGAGGCAGCTGGACCCTTCAGTCTTTTGGGCTCCTCTCCTCCTCCTTTAACTTCCTTACAATTCCTTAAACTTTTTTTTCTTCTTTTTTTGGAGACAGGGTCTCACTGCGACCCAGGCTGGAGTGCAGTGGTACCATCACGGCTCACTGCAGCCTCATCCGCCTGGGCTCTGGTGATCCTCCCACCTCAACCTCCTGAGTAGCTGGGACTACAGGCATGTGCCACCACACCCGGCTAATTTACTTTGTATTTTTTGTAGAGACAGAGTTTCACCATGTTACCCATGCTGGTCTTCAACTCCTGGACTCAAGCCATCCACCCACCTCAGCCTCCCAAAATGCTGCAATTACGGGCGTTTAATTGTGCCCGGCCTCTTAAACATCTTGTGGTTGTTGTTGTTGTTTTTCTGAGACAGAGTTTTGGTCTTGTTGCCCAGGCTTGAGTGCAATGGCACAATCTTGGCTAACTGCAAAGTCCGCCTCCTGGGTTCTAGCGATTCTCCTGCCTCAGCCTCCCCAGTAGCTGGGATTACAGGCATGCATCACCATATCTGGCTAATTTTGTATTTTTAGTAGAGATGGGGTTTCTCCATGTTGGTCAGGCTGGTGTTGAACTCCTGACCTCAGGTGATCCACCCACCTTGGTCTCCCAAAGTGCTGGGATTACAGGCGTGAGCCACCGCACCCGGCCAAACATCTTTAATTCCTTAAATACAAATGGATCCTCACGGTACATCCTAGGCCTTTGGCTCTTTGCACACAGTCTGGTGGGGATGATTTTACCACTCCCCAGAGCCCCTGTCTTACCCATGTTGAATCTTAAGCCCAGCTTCCTCTCCTGAGCACCAGAACGCCAATATTCCACTGATCTCCTCGTGACCGACCCAGACTTGCAAGACTCCACGTAGCTAAAAGCAAGCCCATTCTCCCTCTGGATCCTCAGTTCAGTGAACGGGTCCACCTCCCACCCATTCTCCCAGGCCAGAAACCCAAGAGGCAACCTTGTCTCCTCTCTCTCCTCCAGACCCCACATCCTATTAATTCTTCCTTCTAAATACCTGTTCCCTGTCTGCCCCTTCTCTCCAGCCCACTCTACTTTCAGGTCAGATCAACACTTCTTCCACCCAGTCACTAACTTCTACCCACTAGCCTCCAGCTATGCAAACCTAAAGGCCTACAGAACTTTTACTTGGTTTGGGGGACTCAAGTGGCATAAGCAGCTCATTCTGACATGTTTGAGAAATCTTTCATTAGATGTCTTAGGGCCAGTGCGGTGGCTCACGCTTGTAATCC
The DNA here is from genome assembly GCA_004027835.1 of Alouatta palliata. Lineage (NCBI taxonomy): Eukaryota > Metazoa > Chordata > Mammalia > Primates > Atelidae > Alouatta > Alouatta palliata. The sequence continues at coordinate 14,868 of PVKV010028643.1, forward strand.
CAGCAATTTGGGAGGCTGAGGCAGGAAGATTGCTTGAGCCCAGGAGTTCAAGACCAGCCTGGGTAACATAGTAGATCCCTATAGTCCCAAGCTGTTCGGGAGGTTGAGGTGGGATGATCACTTAGCCCAGTAGTCTGAAGCTGCAGTGAGCTATGCTGGCACAACTGCACTCCAGCCTAGGCAACGGAGCAAGACCAAGAAGAAGAAGAAAGAAGAAGGAGGAGGAGGAAGAAGAGGAGGGAGGAGGAAGAGGAGGAGGAGGAAGAGAATAAGAAGATTATTTCCAGAAAGTAACATTTTAAAAATCAGGCAATCAACAAGAATCACAACTAAATAAGGCTGGGCTCGGTGGCTCACGCCTAATCCCAACACTTTGGGAGGCTGAGGAGGGCAGATCACTTGAGTTCAAGAGTTTGAGACCAGCCTGGTCAATATGGTGAAAACCCATCTCTACCAAAAATACAAAAAATTAGCCAGGCGTAGTGGTGTGTGCTTGTGATCCCAGCTACTCGGGAGGCTGAGATGGGAGGACTGCCTGAGCCTGGGAGGCAGAGGTTTCAGTGAGCCGAGATCGCACCACTGCACTCTAGCCTGGGTGACAGAATGAGACCTTGTCTCAAAAATAAAATTAAATTAAAAAGAATCACAACTAGGCTGGGCGCAGTGGCTCACACCTTTAATCCTAGCACTTTGGGAGGCCGAGGTGGGTGAATCACCTGAGGTCAGGAGTTCAAGACCAGCCTGGCCATCATGGTGAAACCCCATCTTTAAAAAGAAAATTAAACAACAAAAAATCACAACTAAATAAAATATCTGCCTTTAAAAATAAACTTGCTTTTCAGACCCTTATAACAGGGAAATTGTCCAAGAGTTTTTTATTGTATAACAACTAATACCACTTTGCAAGAGGCTACAAATAATTTTTAAAATAATGTATTACAGCCGGGTGCACTGGCTCACGCCTGTAATTCCAGCACTTTGGGAGGCCAAGGCGGATGAATCACCTGAGCAAGAGTTCAAGACCAGCCTGACCAACATAGAGAAACCCCGTCTCTACTAAAAACACAAAATTAGCCAGATGTGGTGGCAGGCACCTGTAATCCCAGCTACTCGGGAGGCTGAGGCAGGAGAATCACTTGAACCTGGAAGGCGGAGGTTGCGGTGAACCAAGATCCTGCCATTGCACTCCAGCCTGGGCAACAAGAGTAACACTCTGTCTCAAAAAAAAAAAAAAAAAGTATTACATTATTTTAAAAAGCCACTTGCCTCTAGCATAACACTCAACAGCAACTTACGTAACACAAGCATCTCAAATCTTCAATCCCTTCAAAAGAAGCCAAAATCTAAGTTTTAGATGAAATTTCATAACTTTTTTTTTTTTTAGATGGAGTTTCACTCTTGTTGCCCAGGCTGGAATGCAATGGTGTGATCTCGGCTCACCGCAACCTCCACCTCTCGGGTTCAAGCAATTCTCCTGCCTCAGCCTCCTGAGTAGCTGGGACTGCAGGCACGCGCCACCACGCCCAGCTAATTTTTGTATTTTTAGTAGAGATGGAGTTTCACCATGTTGGTCAGGATGGTCTCGATCTCTTGACCTCATGGCCCACTCATCTCAGCCTCCCAAAGTGCTGGGATTACAGGCGTGAGCCATCCACCCAGCCCCAAAATTTCACAACTTTTAAATGTTGACAATCAGTCCAGGTGCAGTGGCTCATGCCTGTAATTCCAGCACTTTCGGAGGCCAAGGTAAGTGGATCATCTGAGGTCAGGAGTTCGAGACCAGCCTGGCCAACATGGCGAAACCCTATCTCTACTAAAAATACAAAAATTAGCTGGGCTACTCTGAAGGCTGAGGCATGAGAATCACTTGAATCTGGGAGGTGGAGGTTGCAGTGAGCCAAGATCACGGCACTGCACTCCAGCCTGGGTGACAGAGAAAGGCTCAGTTTAAAAAAAATAAATAAATAAAGTTGGCAATCAATTTTTTTTCGAGATGGAGTTTTACTCTTGTCACCCAGGCTGGAGTGCAGTGGCACGATCTTGGCTCACTGCAACCTCTGCCTCCCAGGTTCAAGCTATTCTTCACCTCAGCCTCCTGAGTAGCTGGGATTACAGGCACCCACCACCACACCCGGCTAATTTTTTGTAGTTTTAGTAGAGACAGGATTTCATTATGTTGGCCAGACTGGTCTCAAACTCCTGACCTCAGGTGATCCACCCACCTCGGCCTCCCAAAGTGCAGGGATTACAGGCGTGACCCATCACGCCTGACTGGCAATCAATTTTTTTTTTAAGTCTTTAAAACCACCTATTCAGGCCTCCAATTAGCAACTTTGGGCTCCTCTAGTCCATGCTCCACTCCTGAAATGGCCTTTTGTAATAATAAGAATAAAAATAATTTTTAACATTCTACATTTAACAAATGCTTAACAGTTGCAGACATAGTTCCAAGTGTTTCACACAGAATTTAATCCAACACTCGGTGAAGTAGTGGAGCTACCTCCACTCATAATCCAACACGCCTCAGCTAAGCCTGGGAGAGGTTAAGGAATTTGCCCAGGTTAACTTGCTCCACAGCTAGTCAGTGGAGGAGCCAGCATTCCAACCCAGCAGCCTGACAGTGTACACAGCCACGAACTGCGAAGGTCCTTGAGAGCAGGGACTATGTTTTTGTGCACAAACTCTTGCCACAGCTCAATAACCGATGGATGCATGAATGAGCGGATGCGTGAATGAATGAAAGCCAGCGAAGATCGAGTCTTCTCTGCCTGGTTAATACCTCCCTGAAAGCCAGGGGCCCTGCCCTAGCAGCGGACGCCAAGAGCGCGAGCCAGAGGTCGCAGAGGCTCAGCGGGGAGCGGGGCTCACACAATGCAGGTGCCGGCTGCTCCCTCCCTTCCGCTGCTTTGAGGCTTTAGGACGACCTCGGCTCTGCTTCCTGACCTCAGCCTGGGGCCTGCGACTTCCGGCTGCCGATCCCCACCTCTGCCCCCTCCAAGCCACAGGCCTAGGTTGTCGGGGAGGATGGGTGGGAGAAGAAGCGCCCCTTGCTAGGCATGGAACATCTGGCTGAGTCCGGGGCTGAGGGCTGGTGTCCAGTCCCCGGTCCACCTCCCAGCTGTGTGACGGGCCACATCTTCCAACTGTGCTGTAATGGATCTGTTGCCTCCTAGTAGTCCCGCTCCTCCTTCATCCTGGACACACAGGGTGTCAGAGTAGACCCGCATTCAGAACTGCTTTGAATTCGGCACCCGCCATCCCAAGTATAATAACAATAATAGCTTCGACATCATGGAACACCTTCCAGGTGATGGAAACGCCCAGCTAAGAGTTTTGCATGGATGATCCTATTTAATCTTCACCACAGCCAGGCATGATGAGTAGGATTCTCCCGATTTTCAGGATAGGAAACAAGATCAGATTGGTTTAGGTGCCTTTCTCAGGTCACACAGTTAGGAGTGGCACAGCCCAGATGTGTCTGACTCCAGTGTCTTGCTTGTTCCTGGGCGTTCTGTGTGGCGGCTGCATTACTTAGGCCCAGGGAATTGAGTCAGGCCTGAGGATATGAACCTGGTGGGGTGGGGGGAGAGGGGCTTTCCTACCCTTCATGAAGCTCCCTTTCTGATGGGGGAACACGTTCTAGCGCTAGATAATATAGAACCTCACTTCGTTGCTAGGCAAACAGAAAGGGATGCCTCAGCACTTAAGTATAGACAGATTTCAGGTGGGTGGAACAGTTGTGCAAAGCTGGAGAGTGGGTGGGAACCTCCAGGCCACATTCCTGCAACAATACAACAATACTCCCACAATGCCCCCAATAACTGCCTGCTCAAATGGGGTGCTCCCTCCACAGGGATATCTCTGAGTGTGTCTGTGTTGGCAAGACCTCTGGAAAAGCCTATGTCCTCCCTCTAACACCTGATGTGGGGACACTTAGGCAGCGATGTCCTGGTAAATGTTTAACAACCTGGAAGGTGGGCGGCAGGAGGTGGGGAACCTTGATTTGTAGCATTTGTGGGTTTTCATAAAATAAATAATCTGCCATGACCAATTGCAAGCAACCAAAGTCGAAGTTTGCCCGGCACTGTGGCTCACGCCTGTGATCCCAGCTACTTGGGAGGCTGAGGCAAGAGAATTGCTTGAACCCAGGAAGCAGAGGTTGCAGTGAGCCAAGATCACACCATTGCACTCCAGCCTGGACAACAAGAGCGAAACTCTACCTCAAAACAAAAACAAAAACAAAAAAAGGCTGGGCACGGTGGCTCACACCTGTAATCTCAGCACTTTGGGAGGCCAAGGTGGGCTGGTCACAAGGTTAGGAGTTCATGACCAGCCTGGTCAATGTGGTGTAACCCTGTCTCTACTAAAAATACAAAAATTAGCTGGATGTGGTGGCATACACCTGTGATCCCAGCTACTCGGGAAGCTGAGGCAGGAGAGTCTCTTGAACCTGGGAGGCAGAGGTTGCAGTGAGTAATATTTCGCCACTGCACTCCAGCTTAGGCAACAGAGCCAGACTGTCTCAGAAAAAAAAAAAAAAAAGCCAGGAGCAGTGATTTACACCTGTAATCCCAGCACTTTGGGAGGCCAAGGTGATTGGATCACCTGAGGTCGGGAGTTTGAGCCATCCTGATCAACATGGAGGACACCCTGTGTCTACTAAAAATACAAAATTAGTCAGGCGATGTTGTGGGCTCTTGTAATCCCAGCTACTGGAGAGGCTAAGGCAGAAGAAGCACTTGAACCCCAGAGGCGGAGGTTGCAGTGAACTGAGATCTCACCATTGCACTCCAGCCTGGGCAATAAGAGCAAAACACCATCTCAAAAAAAAAAAAAAAAAAATGAAGTTGAAATTGGACAGTAGCACACTACTATATAGTACTTTCCCCATAACTGATACAATAGGTAGATAACAGGTAAATACAGTAAAATAATTAGGGATTGATGGGTTTGGAGTCTTTTTATCATTTTTATTTTATTTATTTATTTTTGAGAAATGGTCGACCGCAGCCTCAACCTCCCAGGCTCAAGCGATCCTCCCACCGCAGCCTCCTGAGTAGCTGGGGACTACAGGCACTCACCGCTATGCCCAGCTGATTTTTTTTTTTTTTTTTTTTTTTCAGATGGAGTCTTGCTCTGTCGCCCAGGCTGGAGTGCAGTGGCATGATCTCTGCTCACCACAACATCTGTCTCCTGGGTTCAAGCAATTCTCCTCCCTCAGCCTCCAGAGTAGCTGGGATTACAGGTGTGCACCACCAGGCCTGACTAATTTTTTGTATTTTTAGTAGACACAGCATTTCACCATGTTGTCGAGGCTGGTCTCAAACTCCTGCCTTTGTGATCTGCCCACCTCAGCCTCCCAAAGTGCTGGGATTACAGGCGTGAGCCCCCGCATCTGGCCATGCCTAGCTGATTTTTGTATTTTTTGTAGAGATAGAGTTTCACCCTGTGGCCCAGGTTGGTCTCAAACTCCTGGGCTCAAGTCATCTGCCCACCTTGACCTCCCAAAGTGCTGAGATTATAGGTATAAGCCACCATGCCCAGCCAAAATAGTTTATTTAAATGTAAATTTACATAGTTTAATTTTTACTTTATTTATTTAGTACCGTAATCCCATGACACATTATAAATATTTTCTTTTTTTAAAAAATTGAGACATGGTCTTGCTCTGTTCTCCCAGGCTGGAGTGCAGTGGTACAATCGTAGCTCACTACATCCTGGGCCTTCCAGGCTCAAGTCATGCTTCTACCTAAGCCTTCTGAGTAGCCGGGACTAGAGGTGCACACCACCACGCCTGGCAAATTTTTTAATTTTTTTGTAGAGACAGGGGTCTCCCTATGTTGCCTAGGATGGTCTCAAACTGGGCTCAAGCAATCCTCCCACCTCAGCCTCCCAAGGTGCTAGGATTACAGGTGTGAGCCACCACGTCCAGCTATAATTTAATATTATAATTTAATATTTAATGATCAAATTTAACAACCAGCTCTTAAGATTCCTGAAAATGCAGCAGTCAACTCTCACCAAGCTGATACAAGCCAGTTCCAGCACAGCAATGAACCTAGGTCATTCGGTCCTGGGGCTTTTAGCCCCTTCTATTTCCTCCAGCCTCAGGTCTCCCACGCCTCTAGCCTGGGGTTCCCTCACCATCTCTCTAGCCTAGGTTTCCCTCTAGTGGACAGAAGAGTTATTTCCATGTGATTCTTTTGCTCCACCTGTGCCCAGAGCTCAGTACCCTAAGAAAGGTGCAGAGGAAGTTTGTCATCACTCCTCCTTAAGACCTTAAGGTGCTGCTCTGCCTACGGGGTAGCCATTCTTTTATTCCTTTACCTTCTTGATAAACTCTTGCTTTCACTTAAAGTTCCTTAAGGAGGGTACCTACAGTCTTACAATTGCCCTCAAGCACAAGACACTTAGTGTTATGTCCCCGTGAGAGGCAGTGCCAGGAGAGCCCCCTTGGACTTTAGTCATTATCACAGTCTCCAGAGCTGCTCAGAAAACACGTTTCATCCTCCATGTGGCAGCTCAGGCTGGCTATATCAGCCCTTCAGCTTTGGGGAACACCCTGCCGCACCCCCCACCCCGCAATCAACTCTATCTCTAAGAAAATAAACTGGAAGACTCAGTTTGTGTTAGGAATTAAGCTCTCACCCAATTCATAGCCCACTGAGGAAACACTGATGGAGACCATTCTGATGGAGACCATTCATATGTTGGGCACAGATGAAACCATGGAGTCTGTTAGATGCAGATCTGGGGCTCAGGACGCCACGTCCTGCATTACACTTCTCCCAGAAGTGACCTTTCCAAAGCACAGATCTATCTGTCACTCTTCTGTTCACAAGCCTCCTATGATTCTCCAATGCTTTCAGCTTTAGTCCAAGCTCCATAGCCAGGCTTTCAGGGCCTTGGCTGGGACCTCACCCGGACTGTGTACCTTAAATGTTCAAAGAAGAGAAGAAAACTGGCATTTTTGGAATTCTCTTCTGTGCCAGGTGCTGTGCTAAAACTTTGCAAACAGTTTAATTTCTCCAATAATGCTCCTAAATAGGAAAAACCACTCTACAGATGATAAACCTAAGGGTTAGTGCAAGCCTGCTCAGCGTGACACTGCTTCAAACAGAGACGTTTTTCCTTCAACCCACCTCTCTTTATTTTTTTTATTTTTTTTGAGACAGAGTTTTACTCTTGTTGCCCAGGCTCGAGTGCAATGTCACAATCTTGGCTCACTGCAACCTCCGTCTCCCAGGTTCAAGCAATTCTTCTGCCTCACCCTCCCGAGTAGCTACAATCACAGGTGCCCACCACCACACCCAGCTAATTTTTGTATTTTTAGTAGAGACAGGGTTTCGCCATGCTGGCCAGGCTGGTCTTGAACTTCTGACCTCAGGTAATCTGCTGGTGTCTGCCTCCCAAAGTGCTGGAATTACAGGCGTGAGCCACCTGCCCAGCCTGTTCTTGAAAGCTACTCTTTTCTCTCTAAGCCTGGCCCCTTCCCCAGGTTGTAGAGGGAGATGCAAGGTCTCCTGAACCCCTTTTTCACTGAACTTAAAGCAAGGCTACATTCCTTAGGGTTCTAAGGAAAGGACAGCTTTGCAGTGAAACCCAAGCCAAGGTAACAGAGCCACAGATGTAGGATAAGACGCCAGATTTTTTTTTTTTTTTGAGACAGAGTCTTGCTCTGCTGCCAGGCTGAAGTGCATTGGCATAATCTTGGCTCACTGCAACCTCCGCCTCCTGGATTCAAGTGATTTTTCCGCCTCAGCCTCCGGAGTAGCTGGGACCACAGACGCGTGCCACCACACCCAGCTAATTTTCTTTGCATTTTTAGTAGAGACAGGGTTTCACCATGTTGGCCAGGATGGTCTCGATCTCTTGACCTCGTGATCTGCCCGCCTCGGCCTCCCAAAGTGCTGGCATTACAGGCATGAGCCTCCTCACCCGGCCAAGAAAACGGATTTTAAATCTGGTTAAATTCTTCTGGGGCAGGCTCCAGAGCCCTTCCTCTTCCTACCTCCCCACTCCCTAAATCTTTTTTCTCCTCCTCTCTCATCTTCACCTCTTCCACTACAATCCTAGACATCTTATAGATCAGATCAAATTTCCCTCCTCCAGAAAGCCGTCTCAGACCACCTGGCTCAGGAATCTGCCTAATGAAAGTAAGAATTGTTGGCCAGGTGCGGTGGCTTATGCCTGTAATCCCAACACTTTGGGAGGCCAAGGGGACGGGCAGGAGTGGATCACCAGGTCAGGTGTTCAAGACCAGCCTCGCCAAGATGGTGAAACCCCATCTCTACTAAAAACACAAAACTTAGCTGGGAGTGGTGGCAGGCGCCTATAATTCTGGATACTGGGGAGGCTGAGGCAGGGAACTGCTTGAACCTGGGAGGTGGAGGTTGCAGTGAGCCGAGATTATGCCACTGCATTCCAGCCTGGGCGACAGAGTGAGATTCCATCTCAAAAAAAAAAAAAAGGTAAGAATTGTTACAGTTTAAAAGGAAGAAAAGGCCAGGAACAGTGGCTCACGCCTATAATCCCAGCACTTTGGGAGGCTGAGGCAGGTGGATCACGAGGTTAGATTGAGACCATCCTGGCCAACATGGTGAAATCTGGTCTCTACTAAAAATACAAAAATTAGCCAGGCATGGTGGAGAATCACTTGAACCCAGAGGCAGAGGTTGCAGTGAGCTGAGATCACGCCACTGCACTCAAGCCTGGGCGACAGAGTGAGGCTCCATCCCAAGAAAAAATAAACAAATAAATAAATGGAAGAACAGCCCAGGCACAGTGCCTGTTATCCCAGCATTTTGGGAGGCCGAGACAAGCAGATCATTTGAGTTCAGAAGATCAATATCAGCCTGGCCAACATGGTGAAACCCTGCCTCTACTAAAAATACAAAAATTAGCTGGGGGTGGTTCCATGTGCCTATAGTCCCACCTGCTTGGGAGGTTGAGGTAGGAAGAGAGCTTGAGCCTGAGAGGTAGAGGTTGCAGTGAGCAGAGACTGCACCACTGCACTCCAGCCTGGGTGTCAGAGCAAGACCCTATCTCAATCAATCAATAAATGGAAGAACAAATTCCTGGCTAAATATGAAGATTGTTCACATGTGTTTATCTCGACTCACTCCTGAAATTCCACTAAAATGACAGCAAGTAAATTAGAAAAAAAAATTATTTAATTTACAAGCACACACACACACACACACACACACACACAAAAGGATCACTGAGTGCAGTGACTCACACCTGTAATCCCAGCACTTTGAAAGGCCAAGGTGGGCGGATCATCTTAGGTCAGGAGTTCAGGACTAGCCTGACCAACATGGCAAACCCCGTCTCTACTAAAAATACAAAAAAAATTAGCCAGGTGTGGTGGTGGGCACCTGTAATCCCAACTACTCAAGAGGATGAGGTAGGAGAATTACTTGAACCCGAGAGGCAGAGGCTGCAGTGAGCCGAGATGGTGCCCAGCCTGGGTGATAGAATGAAACTCTGTCTCAAAAAAAAAAAAAAGAAGAGAAATAATAGACCTGGCGTAGTGGCTCACACCTATAATCCCAGCACGTTGGGAGGCCAAAGCAAGTGGATCACAAGGTCAAGAGATCGAGACCATCCTGGTCAACATGGTGATACCCCATCTCTACTAAAAATATAAAAATTAGCTGGGCATGGTGGCGCACGCCTGTAGTCCCAGCTACTCGGGAGGCTGAAGCAGGAGAATTGTTTGAACCCAGGAGGTGGAGGTTGCGGTGAGCCGAGATCGCGCCATTGCACTCCAGCCTGGGTAACAAGAGCGAAACTCTGTCTCAAAAAAAAAAAAAAAAAAAAAAAAAAAAAAAA
>PVKV010028644.1:0-24697 GCA_004027835.1 Alouatta palliata
GTCTTTGCTATTGTAAACTGTGCTGCAATGAACATTCGTGTGCATGTGTCCTTATAGTAGAATGATTTACAATCCTTTGGATATATACCCAGTAATGGGATTGCTGGGTCAAATGGAATTTCTATTTCTAGGTCCTTGAGGAATCGCCACACTGTCTTCCACAATGGTTGAACTAATTTACACTCCCACCAACAGTGTAGAGGGGTGGCATTTCTTCAGTTACAGCTGCACTGGTATCATCAGCAGTAGGGTCATCTTCATCAACATCTAGACCAAGTTTGGTCATCCTGTAGATCCTGTTAGCATGTGTCTAGGGACCTTCCAGACTGAAGCCGGAAGACAGGAGCGCAGTTGGATAAAGCAAGATGACCAGATCCTTCACAGACTTGTCGTTCTTATCAGCCTCTGCCTTTTGCCTTAAGGTCTCGATAATGGAATGGTCAGGGTTTATCTCCAGGTGTTTCTTTCCTGCCATGTAACCCACTGTTGAGTTGTCTCTTAGGGCTTGAGCTTTCATGATTCTCTCCATGTTTGCTGTCCAGCCATATGTGCTTGTGACAATACAGCATGGAGACGTCACCAATCAGTTTGACACAACCACCTTTTCAACTTTTTTCTCCAATATGTCTTTCATGATTTTGCAGAGGTTCTCAAACTTTGTTTTTTTCTCTTCCTGTTTCTTTTTCTCTTCTTCATCCTCTGGAAGTTCCAAGCCCTCTTTGGTGACTGACACTAAAGTCTTCCCCTCAAATTCCTTCAGCTGTTGGACACAGTACTCATTAATGGACTCGAACATATAGCTCACTTCTAAGCCATGTTTTCGAAGACGTTCCACAAAGGCTGAGTTAGCTACTTGGTCCTTGGTCTCATCTGTGATATAATAGATATGTTTCTGGTTTTCCTTCATTCTGGTGCAGTAGTCCTTGAGAGAAACCATTTCATCAGCAGAGGCAGATGTGTAGTATCTCAACAGCTCTGAAACCTTCTTCCAATTTTGAGAGTCTTCGTGTATTCCAAGCTTTATGTTTTTAGAGAACCGCTCACAGAACTTCTTGTAGTTCTCTTTATCTTCTGCCAGTTCAGTGAAGAGTTCTAAGCATTTTTTGACCAAATTCTTCCTGATAACTTTCAAACTTTTGCTTTGTTGCAACATCTCACGGGAAATATTTAGAGGGAGATCCTCTAAGTCTACCACCCCTCTAATGAAGTTCAGATATTCAGGGATTAGCTCCTCACAGTTACCCGTGATGAGAACTCTGCGTACATACAACTTGATGTTGTTCTTTTCCTTTCTGTTTTCAAACAGGTCAAAAGGAGCACGTCGTGGGACAGATAGAAGGGCTCTGAATTCCAACTGTCCTTCAACTGAAAAATGCTTCACTGCCAAGTGATCTTCCCAGTTATTGGTCAAGCTCTTGTAGAATTCTCCGTACTCCTCATTAGTAATATTGTCGGGATTTCTGGTCCAAATGGGCTTTGTTTTGTGGAGTTCTTCTTGGTCGATGTACTTTTCCTTAATCTTCTTCTTCTTCTTCTTCTTCTTCTTCTTGTCACCATCCTTCTTTTCTTCTTCTTCTTCATCAGAACGAACATCTTCAATTTCAGGTTTGCCTTCAGACTCTTTCTCTTCTTTTTCTTCTTCTTTATCTTCCTTTTCTTCAGCCTCATCATTGCTGACTTCTTTATCACATTCCTTCTCTACAAAAAGAGTAATGGGATAGCCAATATACTGACAATGTTTTTTCACAATCTCCTTTATTCTTTGTTCCTCCAAGTACTCAGTTTGGTTTTCCTTCAGGTGTAGGATAACCTTTGTTCCACAACCCATAGGTTCACCTGTGTCTGTCCTCACTGTGAATGATCCCCTTGCTGAGGACTCCCAGGCGTACTGCTCATCATCGTTATGTTTGGTGATCACTGTTACTTTCTCAGCAACCAAATACGCAGAATAAAAACCACCAAGCTGGCCAATCATAGAGATATCTGCACCAGCCTGCAAAGCTTCCATGAACACTTTGGTCCCAGAGTTGGCGATAGTACCAAGGTTATTGATCAAGTCAGCCTTGGTCATTCCAATTCCAGTATCCACAATACTGAGGGTTCGATCTTGTTTGTTTGGTGTAAGGTTAACATGCAGCTCTTTCCCAGAGTCCAGTTTCCTGGGATCCGTCAAGCTTTCATACCGGATTTTGTCCAATGCATCTAAGGAATTTGAAATGAGCTCTCTCAGAAAGATCTCTTTGTTCGAATAGAAAGTATTGATGATCAGTGACATCAACTGGGCAATTTCTGCCTCAAAGGCAAACGTCTCCACCTCCTCCTCCTCCATCGGTTGGTCTTGGGTCTGGGTTTCCTCAGGCATCTTGGCTAAGGGACCGCACAGGCTCCACAGCGCAGCAGCACCAGGACACTGAAGCAACTCTTAAAAATTTTTAAACTGTGATTGCCAGAGTGTCTCGACTTGAGGACATATGTCCACTGAGTTGCTGCTTATGCATGGTGGGTGTTCCACACAGCCAGGGTCTGGGTGTGAGTGGGCTGCAGCAGGGAACAGGTCTAAGTTTACACTGATTCTTGCAGAGGGCAACTGTATTAGTCCATTCTCACACTGCTATCAAGAAATATCTGAAACTGGACACTTTATAAAGAAAAGAGGTTTAATTGACTCACGGTTTCACAGGCTGTACAGGAAACATGGCTGGGAGGCCTTAGGAAACTTACAATCGTGGTGGAAGGCAGAGGGGAAGTAAGCATGTCTACATGGCAGGAGCAGGAGGAAGAGAGTAAAGGGTGGGAAGTGGGGTGCTACACACTTTGAAACAACCAGGTACCATGAGAACTGTCCCATGAGACAGCCCTAGGGGGATGGTGCTAAATCATTAGACGTCACTCCCATGTTCCAATCACCTCCTACCGGGCCCCACCTCCAACACAGGAGATTACAATTCAGAATGAGATTTGAGTGGGGACACAGAGCCAAACCATATCACCAGCTCTACCAAGCTCGTACTACTGAATAAAGAACTTCCTTCATGTATGCATGCATGCACAGGTGAACTCACAATTGTTTGTCGTGTTTCTGCTATGAGTCAGGTCCCATGACAGGCTGTAGGGATACAAGGTGAGCAAAAGCAGATGTGATCCCAGTCCTCATGGAGCTTACAGTCAAGCTGGATGGTGGATGAGTAGCCATGGAGATAAGCACGAAAATGCAGCCGTGGGAAGGACCACAAAGGCAAATTCTATGGTGCTGTGAGTGAATAGAAAGGGGAGATTTTACCTGGTCAAAGGGTTCTGGGGAAACTCTAATAAGAGCTGAGCTTTGAAGGATAGGTGGAAAGGCAGAAGGGAACAGGGGACAAGATTAGCTGGTGTAAAAACCCTATGAAGAGGCAGCAAGATGACCCCGAGACTGAAGGGCAGGGTGGCTGGGGGATAGTGGATGGGGTCCTCTATGGAGAGAGGCGAATGAAAAGGGCTCAGTGCTGCAGAGGAGACGGAGGAACAGAGGCAGGAGAAGCAGAAGACAGGCCAGGACAGGCCCTAGTGTCAGAAGTCAGGGAAAGATGCTTCCAGAACGAGGAAGAGGCTTGTAGGCTGAATGCTGCTGAGGGCTCACAAAATCATGATTGAATCTAGACAGAGAGTAAGGTCCCTTCCCAGAGTGGAGGTGACCTAGAAAACAGCTCAAGCCTGCTTTTTTGTTTCAGGAGCATCATATGAGTAACAACTAGGTATGACCTGTGAGCTGTATTAGGGAAGCACATTGATTTGGATGCTACAGAATCACAGAATATTTTTTCCTGGATATTTTTGTGTAGACTCTAAAGAATGTACAGAAAATTGACTTTGCCAGAGAGCAATGGTTATAATGTGGTTGCAGAAGACGGTGTTTTTTTCTAAAGTCAGGAAAATCTAACTGTGAATAAAAGAGGCCCTCATCCTAAATGCCTTCCTGTCAACATTTTGTTACTGATTCCACACTGGAGAACGCTTCTTTTGATGGCCTATAGTGGAAAGAGCACTGTGTTTGCAGCTGGAGTATCAGGGTTTGCCTCCTGGCTATGCTGTCCCCTAACTGTATGAACATTGGTTGGACACAGAACCTTAGTTTCTGCCTCTGTAATGTGGGCATAATAATGTGTCTCCCTTGGTGATGGTTCATGTGGAAGAATGAGGGCACACTTTGTGAGTTGCAAAGCACCACATCCTTATGGAGAAAACCGCAAAGCCTTATCAGTCACTTATTCACATCCCAGTTAGAAGGAGGTGATTGGATCCTTGAAGGAAGGCTTGATGGGTGGTGAGAAGGTGCAATATGAAAGGGCATGATGTGCCCGGGTAGGTGCCTGAGAGGGAGATGCTACCCAGGAGGGAAAGGGGCTGGTGTCACCTCTGGCCAATTGTCTACTTCATCACTTCCTCCAGGCCAGTCACATTGCACAGATGGCAAAGCCCCCACCAGCTGTCAGCTGGTGCAGATGTCATTTCATAGGTGACCACAGGTCTGTGCTCTGTTTATGGACCAGGTTCACAGGTGGGGTTCATTATGAGTCTACTGAACAAATAATGAATGTCCCCATTTCCAGAGTGAATGCCTGTCTGTCCTCATGCTATCTGAGGCACGAGGGGCTTGAATTACACACCAGCATGGGCTCGGGTGGGCAGCTCTGCAGTGCTCACGGACTAGCAGTTGTGGTCTGCTCTTGACAAGAGGCTGGGAGTCAGAAAAATGCATCCTGGGAAGGTGGCCAGACACACGTTTTCCTAGCTCAATGCCGGGCCAACTTTTAAAACTGCCAACTGCAACTTGAAGACGACAGTTTGAGCTCTTGTTCCACTCGGATTTACTAATGTCTTCTCCCCAGACTGTGCTCTTTTTAATTCCACAGGATTAGCGCGATTAGAATGAACATACCCCAATGTCTGCCTATGGGAAGCACACATAGGGTTAAAAATTTCATTGGTAGAAAAATAAGTAAAGTAAAGGAAGTGTTGGGCAACATCCATAAAAATTCTGTTAAGCTCCATGGCCTGAAGATCACAGCACCTGTCACACTGGATTGTGATCGTTTGCATTTGCTTTTTTGTGTATCTGTTACATTTGATTGTGAGCTCTTTGAAGCATGGGCCGTGTCTTAGTCACATTCGCTCCCCCAGATTCTACTACGTGGTCTGGAAGAAAAATAGGGGTTCAACAGAGGATGTATAAAGGAATAGATGAATGATTTCTCTTGTCCCCATTGACAAGTGGTAGTTGGCAGAACTGGAATACCTTCCTCCATGTGTGGAATGTGAGAAGGATTGACCCGGGCCATTGGATAGAAACTTAGAACACAAATCTCTGTGGTTTTTTATTCAATCATGCCAGCCATCCATATGTGAGGCTGGTGTCTGATATCTTAATCCTTTATGTTTCACTAATTGCCAGTAGATTCGTACAACAGAAGAGAATTGCCTTGGCGCTGGCTTGCAGTGGAAACACGTTAGAAGTTCTGTGCAGAGGAAGTGTGTTTCAGGCAATGATGGATTCACAGCAGGGTTTTTTAAGAAGCACCATTTCTTTCCTGCATCTCTGAAACCCTAAGAACATGCATGATGTAACACTGAGATCTCATATAGTTGTTTGCTAAGAGGGATTGGTCCCTATCTGGATGGTAAGGAAGTGTTTTTGATAAATCTGCACTGTATATGGGGCGTGCAAAACAGACCTTTATTTGTCCTCTCTCCCTTGATCCTCATAGTTTTAATGAACATGGGAGAGAAGGAGAGGACCTTCTGAGTGTCACGTGGTGGAGAGAGACGTGCTCTGGAGGTCAGAGGCTCGGACTGGACTCCCAGGCTCACCGCTTACAGGGCTGGGGCTCGGACTGGACTCCCAGGCTCACCGCTTACAGGGCTGGGGCTCGGACTGGACTCCCAGGCTCACCACTTACAGGGCTATGCACTTGCCACACAATGTCTTGGAGCCTGGGTTTTCTCCTGCAAAATCAGAATAGTTCCTCTACAGTTGTGAGAACCGGAACAGAATGAATACTGTTCAAGAAAAGTAATAAAGCACTATTTTATTATTTTATTTTATTCCCAGCTAGAAGCTATTTCTATTATCCTTCTCCCAGGGCAAGGTGAAATTGAGATGGCCGTGACTACCTGCCTGCCTCTAGTTTCTTTTCCCTTTTCCCTCTGTTCATAGACTCCTGGGGACTGACGTGTTTCTGCAGATCTGCTGTCTGGTGTACTGAGCTCCCCACAGTCACCGCGAGCACTGTAGGTGCACGCTCTTGTGTTCTCCCAGGCAGTCTTTTAAAAGCACATCACTATTGTGTAATGGGTACCGTGTCATGTCCTGCTGCAGTCGAAATACGCAGATAGAGTCAAATGCGGTGCTTAAAAAGGAATTAAAGAGCCATGCGAGCCAAATTGAAGACTGAACGAGATTTGATGTCAGATGAATAATATGAGACACCCACTTTCAAAACTCGACTTGAGTCTGTACTGAAAGGTCATTTGAATTTGCTTCCCATTTATCCGTATGAAACACAAGAATAGCATTTTAATTTACCCTGTCACGTAGGAATGTCATAACAATGTGTATAAAGAGTGCTGAACTCCTTGGATGTATGGTTACTTTAAAAATAACTAGAACCAGAAATACTGTATATGAACACAGGCTGATCTGTAAAACCAGAAAAAAACAAAACAAAACCCACAGAACTAAGGCAGGCTAATAAGGCATTGATTTTAATGACTGATCATCTATCTAGCCCCAGGGCAACCTCCACTCTGTTTGGTTTTGATGAACTTCTGTTCTATTTTTAGAAGCAACAATCAGGAGATCAGGAAATTATGTGAAAAAAATAGTAAAATCTTACAATCTTTCACAGGACAACAGTATCGACAGAGTGGACTCAAGACTGACAAGAAGGAAGAAAACTTGAGTGTACTTCTGTTTTTGAGATGACCACATTCAGGACAGAGGACTGACTCCTAGTTCTGTTTTCTTAAGATCTTTTAAACCTAAAGATAATGATACCTTAAAAGTCTCTTTTATGACATTGTTGATTAAACACACACTCTCAAATTTGTAATGAAATCAGAATCAGGACTGGTAAGTGTTAGTAATTTCATTTAATATCAAACAGCCCATGGTTGAGGGTTCTGAAACTCTAAAATTGGAAGTAATTTTAAGCTGTGCTTCACTCTGAAATGTACCCCTAAGAAAGTTGCTCTGGTAAGTATCATTCTGGGGAGGAGAAGTGCATATGCATCTCATGAGGATGCAGGGAAGGAAACTGATGTCTGAGGAGCTTTCACTGTGTGCCTCCACAGATTACGGCATGCGATTAGTTCATTAAAACAAAATTAACAAGTGACATCCTGAAGTTACAGAAGTCTCAATGGAGAGTTAATGAGCAGCGTGACAAGAGTGTGACTTGGTATATTGCAAATCCTCTTTTTCTCCGCATCCAATGAGTCAGAAAATCACCTGAGCCATATCTTTAAGATGCATCCAGAACCTCGTTGGTTCTCACGCCCCACTGCTGTCCGTTATGTCCAAGTACCATCTTTTCCTAGTGGAAACCTAAGAGCCCGTTTACCTGTGTCTTCTCTGATCAGAATTCTCCAGTGTCACCGTTCACCTCTTGGAGAGAAAGCCTCAACCCTTCCTGCAGCCCATAAGGTCCTCTCTGCTGCCTCCCTTCCTCCTCTTGTAACTTACTCCTGCTATTCATCAGCTTTTCATCACTGCTAGTCCTCGGGGTCTACAGCAGTGTTGGGCACAGAGTAGATCACAATAAGTATTTGCTGAATGAATGAATGAATGAATGTCAATTAACCTCAGCATTTCCTGGATGTTACTATGTGTTTGGTTCGGTGATGGCCTCTTTTGGGTGACAGATTAGCAATAAAGATAAATCTTGTCCTCTTAAGAATAGGGGGGAGTGCACTACTATCTACGTATTTTCAAGATGTAGAAAATAGACACCTCATTCCAAGTTAGCAAAAGGGAATGTGCTGTCCCCAGAACCAGCGTTCAGAAGCGCAGGGGAGAGGCTGGAGCCCAGCACTCTCACAACTGCCTGGTGCTTTTCTTCCTGGTTGGTCGCTCTCCATGCGTGGCTTCCTTCTCTCTGGCTGGTATCCCTCGAGGCTGGAGGCAGAGCCACAGGCCTATCCTGGCTACTGCACTGGTGTCCTGTGGCTGCTGTAACAAATAATTACAAACAGGGTGGGTGGCTTATACAACAGAAATTTGCTCTCTCACAGTCTTGGAGACCAGAAATCTGAAATCAGTTCCACTGGACTGAAGTCCAACACAGGCGCTGGGGGAGCCTCTTCCAGCCTCTGGTGGCTGCCAGCATCCCTGGGCTACGGGTGCATCGCTCCCATGGCTGCTCCCGTCCTCACCTGGATTTCTCTTGTGTGTGTCAAATCTCCCCCTCCTCTGTTTTATAAGTTACATACATGACTGCATTAGGGCCTATCCCGATAATTCATGATAATTTCTCCATCTCAAAATGCTCAATCGTTTTCTAATAAACCATGTAAAGTGATATTCACAGGGCCAAGGACTAGGACAGGAATACCTTTTGGGGGGGCTGTGTTTCAGCCTGCCGCGGATACCATTCTTCCAAATCCACGAATAATGGGAGAAAAAGACCTTTCCACCAGTCCCTGTTAGAAGAGTCCTGCCTCTGAGTGACCCTATCTAGGCCATTACAGAGCCCTGAGCCAGTGGGGAAGTGGGGCTTTGGGAAGGAGTGGGAGTAAGGAAGGGGCCTGTTACTTGGTTATAGTTGGGCAGGGAACCACTATTCCTCCATAACAGGCAGAGCTGGGTGACTGCTGGTGAGACAGAAACCACACAGCTCCATGTGGGGAAACATGATAACATAAGGGAGTAATGCTGGAAAGCATGTGTTTAGGCTGGGCGCCGTGGCTTTCCCCTGTAATTCCGGCACTTTGGGAAGCTGAGGTGGGCAGATCACTTGAGCTCAGGAGTTCGAGACCAGCCTGGGCAATATAGGAAAACCCTCTACAAAAATACAAAAAATGAGCTGGGCATGGTGGCTGGAACCTGTATTTCCAGCTACTTAGGAAGCTGAGGCAGGAGAATCACTTGAGCCCAGGATGTGGAGGTTGCAGTGAGCTGAGATCGCACACTGCACCACTCCAGCCTGAGCGGCAGAGGCAGAGGGAGACACTGTCTTAAAAAACAAACAAACAGTATGTCTTTAAACAGTAAAATGCTTGTAAACTTTAGGAGCCGTAGAACTCACCAAGCTGCAAAGATTAATAAAGAAGAACCCTCGCTGGGAAGCAGGAGAGTTTTCTGGAAAGGAAGGCGGTAGGTCTATGCCTTTCCTGGACACGCAAATTCAAAGAGATACCGTATTTCCAGTTTTCATCTATTTACAATTCATTTAGCTTTCTCTCTCTGCAGAACACAAATCCTGTCAAGTTTTGGGTTGTCCTGAGGGACAGCTGAGGGAGGCGAGTTCAGCCGGGTCAGCCCTGCGGGGACACTGGTCCGCGGACAGCAGCACGCGGCGCCCAGGACCCGGCCTTCCTAGCGCTCCGGTCACTGTCGCCTCCAGGGGCGCTCCGACCCCGCCTGGAGGGCGGCGAGGCTTCCAGGCTGGAAGGAGGAATAGAGAAACCTGGGGCAGCGTTAAAATTACAGAAACGGGAAAGGCGAGGTCAGCTGAGTCCGTGGCCTGGGCAACAAAGCGCACCGAAAACGGTTCCTTTTCGACCTGCATCCTGAGCGCCCCAGAAATGAGAGCCAGACGCAGCAGGGTCTCAGGACGCTGAAAATCCCTGAGGTGGGCGCGCTGGGTGCGGGGAGGGACGTGGAAGGACCAGGCTGGCCACAGGACGACAGCGCCGCGGGCGGGGTGAGGGGTCCTGGCCTGGGTCCCCACAAAGGGCATTCCTGGGCGCGATGGGCGACTTCCCCAGCCAGAAAATGAGAGGGTTAGATGAGGGGAGGAACTTCCTCAGCCACTTGGCTCGGCACAGCGACCGCCGAAAGTTCAGAACCGCTCAGTCAGTCCGGGGCGCCCCGGCCCCTCCGCCCCGCGCCCCGCCCGCCTCCGGCCCCGGCCCCTCCGCCCCCATCGCTGGGGTCGCCCCCTCCGGCCCCTCCGGCCCCGGCCCCGCCCGCCGGCAGGGGGCGCCCGAGCGCGGCTAAAAGGCGCGGCGGGAGGTCGGCGGCCTCAGAGGTGGAGCGCGGCTGCGGGTGCGCGGCCGGGAGTGATCGCCGCGGGGCCGGGGCGCGGCGGGCACCGCGCAGAGCGCGCAGAACAGACGGACGGCGGCGGCGACCCGACGGCGGCGCCTCCGCGCTCCCCAGACTGCGGCCAGCGCCCCCCGGCCAGCCGCGAGCACCCAGACCCGGCCCAGCCCGGGCTCCCGATGGCCCCCGAGGCTGGGGCGCCCCTGCGCGCGCCGCGCCAGCTGCCCTGGGCGGCGCTGCTGCTCGTGGCCGCGCTGCTGCCCGTCGCCTCCTCGGCGGGGGCCCCAGGTACGCGCCGCGCCTGGCCAGGCCCCCGGCGCTCCTCCGCTCCCCGTGCCCCCGCCTGCGCTGGGGCCCCGCCGTCCCGTTCGGCGCTGGCTGCTCATCGTGTCACTAACCTGTGCGTCCTCGTCACTCGCGGGTCGGGGCACTTGGCGCCCTGCGTGAGAGGCGGGAGCGGGGACGCCTCGGTGCCCGGAGAGCGCAGCGCGCTGGCGTTTAACTTTGCGGTCGCCCGCCCCGGGTCGGGAGGCTCCAGCCGTCTAAGTGTCCTGGGAGATTCAGGCACAGGGGCGCGGGGTGGGGGGGAGTGAGGGGCAAAGGGACTTTCAGCGTGCGGGCTGGGGGAATGTCTTTTTTGCCCAGAATTTCCCGGGAGCGTAGGTTCTTTGCTCGCGTTCCGGTCTCCCGAGGACGCACTCGGGAGACCGGAGGGAGGCAGAGCAGGGCTGTTCTAGAAGGGCGCGGGGAAAGGCTGCGAGCTGCCGCGGGCCGTCGGGTGCCTCTGCGCTCGGGAGGAGCGGTGCTCCCGTGCCAGCCCCGCTCCAGGCGGCAGAGGCCCGCGCGCCCTGGGGGAACGTTCAAGCTGGGAGAAAATGTTTGTCCTGAGAGGAAGGAGAGGGAAATGAGAAAGCCGAGTCCAGAGAAGCTCGCCCTTCCCCGACGGCTGAAGTACAGCCAGGATGGATGCTTGCTTTGGGAGCAGTGCTTTTCCGAAAATGCCAGCGAGCTCTTGTCAGATTTCTTGCAAGTTTCCTGCAGAGAGAGACAAGTTTGTGGCGGGGTTTTCATTCCTAAGCCTTTGGCGGCCCTTGTTCCCACCTCCCTTGCAGGCATTTTTAAATTTGAAACTGTGGTTTTTAGGTCATTGGTTTGTAGAACTCCAAGAAACAGACAATGATTGTCAGATACTATTCCAACGAGGATACTTGCTTTAGGATGCTATTTAGTGTCTATATTGTTCTCTTACTTCAGGGGTAAAGGAAGAAAAGTTGGGGGTCACATCGCTTTGTGACTTTTTGGTAGACACATCATCCCAATGCTTGGTTCAGGTTTATACCAGGTATTCTGATGCCAACGCCACTTTTTCATAAAAGACAGTGGCTGCCGTAGGGTCTTTTCCTTCCCATTAGTGATCTCTAAGGAAGTATTCACTGACTATTTTGCGCAGTACTTGAGAGGAATAAAACTATTTTAAAGTCTTCCAACTTCCCCACCTACAACTCCTGGCTTTTGTTTTTCTAAGCTAAAATTTTCCGAGTGCTGGAAGAGTTTTTGTTTCTGAAAATGGTCTGAAACTGGAACCAGTTCTCCCCTGGCTTTGTGGCGATTCCAGCCTTCTGACTTTCCGATTCCTCTGCCACCTGCCCGTGGGTTGCATGCGAGTGGGTTCTGAGTAGGCTGTTTGAGAGAGCTCCTGGAAACCCACCGCGATCTGCACTGTTGCTTCTTTCGCCTTCTGCTCTGTGGATCACTGAGCTGAGGAATGCTGGGGCTGGACCGCTTCCCAGCCCTTCTCTGTACTGTGTTGACGTGGGAGCTGCAGTAAAATGATGAGCAGACTAGAAGTGGGCAAAGGAGGACAAGCACATTTCAGAATGACATCTACCACATTTAAATTAAGTAATAGAACGATAGAAACAGACATAGCAACCTGTAGATAGCTCCCCATGCTGTGGATGAAATCATGGGGTACGTCATTTCTTTCATGGACTCCTTTTGACAGCAACACCATGGGCAGATTGTTCCTTCTCTCTGGCTAAATTAATGCATGGACCAAGCGAGCTGCTTGTGTCGAGCCCCACCCCCCCGCCCCCACATTTTTGGGGCCAGAATTTCTGTAAGGAAGTTACCCAGGGCCGCATAATAGTGACAGACATGATAGCTCCAGAGGGACTTTGTTTAAAGCAGGGCACACTGAAGATCTGAATAAATATAAAACAAAATAAGCAAGCAGTGTCCCCTCTCCCACACGCATCCATCCCTACAATAGGCTACTATGCAAATATTAAAATTATGATGGGCTTGCTAGTCTGGGATGATCCATTTTTCTAAACACGTGTGGATGAACTCACACATGCTTGTATTTACAGTGGATATCTTAGGGTGGTTAGGGATGATTTTTATTTTCTTCTTTAAAAAAGCTTTTGGGGAATTCTCCATGTCAAAACTATTTTCAAAGTAATATTAAGATTACTAAGATGCTGTTTTCCTTTTTCACAGTTGATGTTTACACTGAGGGTGTAAAACCTTGTTGGGTAAACTGCAGGTGGCTTACTGTGAATCAAGGCAGAGACATCACCATGCACTAGTAGTCATTGAATTTTGGGGGAGCCTTTGCAGTTAAAAAAATATTTGCCAGTTTCATTAAGCATGCCCTCGATGCCACAGTAAAATTATTAATTTTACCAAATCGCCGTATCTTTGAATGTGTGTCTTTTTAATAGTGTAAATAAATGGGAAGGACACATAAGGTGCTACTGCCGATGACCAACTTGAGTGGCAGCCCCAAGGGGAAGCACTGGTGTGATCATTAGAGTTGTGCATTAAGCTAGCTGATTTTTTTTTTTTTAATGGAATGTGAGATTTACCACAAAGAATGACAACAGACAAACTAGAGTTATTCTGACTCGGGTATTTGGCAGATGTTTTCTCAAAAATGAACAAAGGGAGGCTGCTACTTCTAGTAAAACAACTGCTAGTATTTCTTGCCAGTGATAAAATTTGAGCTTGGAAGTGAAAATTAGAAAATTAGAAATTTAGAAAAATCAGAAAATTAGAAAATTGCCAACTTGTTTCCGTCACTCTAAGCTTGAAATTGTCCCAATATTTACATTTTTTTAGTGAGATCAATGGTGATATAAATGAATGTGATTTGTAAATGTCGTATTACAAGATATGTCAATATTTGGCTGATCTGAATAACCAAATAAACCAGCAGATCCAAATGACCAGTGTATAGCCTTACAACAATCTTGCATGGGTAAAAGATCTATTCAAAGAGCATGATAGCACAATGGACTTTTAATGTAACAAAATATGAAACATTCTTCATATGATTTCAGATTCTAAGAAATGGCTACTTGATGAGTTTTGGTGTAATATCAAAGATTTTTCAAAATCATCCAAAAAGGCTATTGAAATAGTTGTCCAGCTACATATATGTGTGAGGCTGGATTTTCCCCAAGCAAAACAACATACTGCAATAGATTGAATGAATAAGCAGATCGGCGATATTCTATTAAAAAGATTTGCCAAAATGTAGAAACAATGCCACTCTCCTCATCATTTCTCTGTTTTGGAAAACAGTTACGTTTTATAAAAATATATTTTTATGTCAACATGTAATGGTTTATTATTGTTGTTTTAAAATAAGTAAGTACATATTTGAGACTTTTCTTAGTTTTAATTCCCAGTAGAGTCAGTAAGGACAGATAAAACCCACAGAAACATAACTTCCATGGCATCCTCATAAATTTAAGAATAGAAGATAATTCAGGCACCAAAACGTTTGAGACACACTGGTATATATGGAAGGAAGTAGGGTAAACATCAGGATGCCTGGGCGTGAGTGGCAGTGATGTCTTGCACCCTGGGGGCCTTGGGCTAGTCTCTGCTCTGGAATAGACCAATTGAAGGAGACCCTTCCATCTCTGGAAACCTTTAGAAGCTTTCCTGTGGCTCAACCTGTGTGAGGCTTTATGGGGTTTCCCTCTTACTTCAGTCCTGTTTGAGAGAACGTGGTGAGACCCTCTCACCTTTTATCTTGTATATTGGAGCCCGTCAATGGCAGACGGAAGACCCGTTTGTTCATCAGCTGATCATGAAATTTATTCCTGTGGAATCAGAGGTTGTAATAGGATTGCAGAGTGACAATTCACATCCCTGGAAAGTTATCACCAGATAGTTCCAGAGCATGATCAGTATGTCCTACCAAGACCATTCATGTCATATTTAAGTTCTAAAGGCCCATTCTCTGAAAACAGGAGGGGAAGGGGAGTGTATTCATCTCCTATTGCTGTAACAAACTACTACACACTTAATGACTTGAAACAATAGGAATTTTTTAGCTTTATTGTAGTGCCAGGGATCAGAAGTCCAAGATGGGCCCCACTGGGCTAAAATCAAGGTCTGCGTTGGAACTTTCAGGGAGAATCTGTTGCCTTGCTTGCCCTTTCCACCTTCCAGAGGTGCACACATCCTTGGTTCTGGGGACTAGGACAAGGACATCTTCAGGGGACCATTCTGCCTTCCTCAAGGGATGAGGGTGGGGCAGGGAGCCTGGAAGCAAACATTTCGGGAGGGGCTTCATGGCCTTTGGCTGATTAAGGAGCAGATCTCTTTTCATTGTCCCCCATGGAACGTGGGGATTTCTTGAGTTGTAATTAAACTGTTATCTGAAACTTTTCATTCAGTTAAAAATAGAGGTATTTAAAGGTATAAAACTAATGGAGAGAAGAGAATATGTATGTGAACATATCTTCTTGTGAGTGCTTAGGATGTGTCTGTTAGAATACCCATGAAACAGCAAACTTTGGTGACTTTGGGGAGGAGAACTGGGTCGCTGGGGACAGTGGTGGATATTGTTTCATCCGTCTCTTTTACCAACTTTCATAGATTTATGTTAGAGCATTTGGAATCAGGGAGGTATTGGTTATTCACATTCGTGAGCACCCTCTTTTCCTCCTAAATGTTACCCTTGTCTACGAAAAACCTGCATCTTCCCTCGGCCCGGCCGGGACAGCACTTGCGCGCTGAGGCCCTTAGAGGGCGCTCCTGGCCTTCTGGAGGCGAAGCCACCGCCCGCGGGCCCTGCGGCGAGGCGCTGGTTGGAGAGGAGCGCTTAGCTGTAGCTGTGGCTTTGTAGAGATAAGCAAATTAGGACAAACATCCAGCTATCTGCCTTGCTTCTCCCGTTGTGCTTGCCTTTTGGCAATTTTTCTACTCGTTGGCGCTTCTTCCAAATATTACATTGGAAAGGACAGATCACTCATTAAGAGTCGAAATGGCTGCGTGTCAGCAAATTCAAGTAAGCACTGGTGAGAAAGGAGATTGCCTAGACCTTCAGCTGGGGTCAGGAGTCGGTGGCTGTTGGGGTGCGCTGGTGCCTCTGCAGGCTACCACCAAAGCTGCAGCAGCTGAAAGATGGGGTGAGCCTAAGGGATGTCACAAGGGAGCCAGACTCCGTAAGTGCCTCTTTTGCCCTGATGGGTCCCCTCTCAGACTCTCCCCTCCACCCTCAGGGCTAATTTTTGTATCAAGGGAGGGTAATATTACAATTATAATGTCTAATTATGATGATTACATAGTATTCTAATTATTATAATAATGCTACACTTATAAATGTACAAAATAACTTGAGAGGTGTTCGTGTTAATTACAAAGTGGATGCCACTCACATTGTTTTACTATGGTCTCCTATCTGTGGAGGAAATGATTTAATTATGGCGTCCTCATACTCTATAAAGTACAATCTACATAATTCTGTTTTCAGTTTTATGAGGAGTTCTTAGGTGTGTATTTTCACTTCCTTTTAATAATAACTGGAAGTTTAAAGTGTTATGGAGTTTACAATTTCTCTCTGTTATTTCATTTAATTTTCTCAGTGACCTTGGGAAGTCAGTGACATCCTCATGTTGCTACTGGGGGAACTGAGGTCAGAGAGGTTAACTGGTTTTCTCAAAGTCTGTAATCTAATACTCAGTCTTTGGGACCCAGATCCCACACTCTCCCTGCAGACACCCCTGTTCTGGTTGGTTTGAACATTTACTCTATCCTCTTGTTTTCTTCTCTAGGCTGAGTGTGAGGGTCAGCACTCATGATTTTGATCTGTTCAGAATGCCCTCCTGAGTTTACTTTTGTAACATTGTTGATGGCTGTTGAGAAATGATTCTGCTAGGCACTGAAATGTGTTGAACTCCAGTAGGGCTTAACTTAACATGGAGTGGGAGTGAATCTAGCCTCTGTTATAAGATGGATTTGGCCCGGGAATATGAGTCGGGTCCTCACTGTGGAAAGCCCCCTTTCCTTGGTGGTTCTGTTAAAGCTCGCCTGTCAGCTCCTCAAAGCCAGTGCTTGGTGTCTCTGCCGAGCTACTACCCAACTCTTCACTGCTTAACTTCAGGGCTCTCTGTGAATGCTTGATCTTTACCATGGAAATCACGACTTTGAACCTTTGAGACTGTATTTAACCAGAAGGCTCCTGGAAGTGCCACAC
The DNA here is from genome assembly GCA_004027835.1 of Alouatta palliata. Lineage (NCBI taxonomy): Eukaryota > Metazoa > Chordata > Mammalia > Primates > Atelidae > Alouatta > Alouatta palliata. The sequence continues at coordinate 16,737 of PVKV010028644.1, forward strand.
CTTGTGCTAAGACATTCATTTGTTTACTGGACCAAGAAACAGTGCTGAGAAACATTAGTGGCTAATGTACACGGTTGACAACTCCCTGTGTCAAGGTGGGTGAGTGAGACTGATTCTCATAGCGTCAAAATGTCTTGAACTTCTCAGGAGAAATGTGCCATTTAAGTGCTGGGCTCTGTTTTATTTAGGGACTGTTTCATGGTGCCATGTCCCTTCATCTGGTTTATTAGGTCCTGGCTGAGCCACTGATTTGGCTGTGTGACCTTGGGTGGGTCATAACTCTTCAGGCCTCAGTTTTCTCATCTGCAAAATGAGAGGATTGACCTAGATATTGTGAAGCGCCCTCTAGCTCTAACTTTATGGGAGTCTCCATTTGAAGGATGTCAATTCATTCATTCATTCATTCATTCATTCATTCATTCAGCAAGGGTTACCAGGAGTCAGACAAAGATGCAAAGTCAGATGAACATAGTGCCTGCTGTCAGAGGACACACAGGCAGGGAGGGCTGGATTAGGGTAAGGCAGACAGGTGATATGTGCTAGGACAGAGGTGCCACAGGTGTCTTGGGGGTGAATTGACTGGGAGGTCAAGGCCAGCTATATTTGAGCTGGGTTTTGAGACAGGCATAGGCATTAGTTGGAGAAAGACACTGAGGAAGGACATCTCAGGTGGAGGAACAGACCACGCTGCACGTGTGAAGGCACATGCAAGGAACCAGGAACGTTCTGGGTGGCTTGTGCTAAGTGCTGCTCTGGGGCAATGGTGGCATTCAGATTTGGAGGCATAGGAGGCAGCCAGCTCAGGAAGGTCCTGGGGTTTGACCTTAATCCATAGTGTTGGTGGCCACTGAGGGAGTGCCATAAGGAGGCACGTCTCTGGGTCAGTGGGAGGTCAGGTGGCACCCAATCCCAGTACTGCATGGGGCTTTGGTTGGAAGGGGCCACTGATGCTTTTGTTCATTGTTTGGGGCTTCTTTTATATTTTCTTACTTGTTTGGGGCTTTCTTTATTGCCATATAGACCAAATACCTATATTGTGTCACCTCCTGTCTTATCTCATGTGAAGAATCATCTTGGTTCCGTGTTTTCTGAAACGGCTCATATGTTCTAGATCAGTCCCATTTTGGAAAGGGCTCCAGGGTAGCATGAGTCTCAAGTATTCATATGTGGGCAGTCTGATGCATTGATTTATAGTGCAGGTCTTGAATAGTTGAGTATAGTGGCTTTGGGGTCGGGGTGGGTCTGTGGCAGAATTCAGTGCTGTTCCCAAGGAAAGATCTTGTGTAATTTTAGGAGTTCATGGGTGCGGAGTGGTAAGTAATTTGGCTTAAAGAGGAAATGAATGGGCCAGGCGCAGTGGTGCATGCCTGTAATCCCAGCACTTTGGGAGACTGAGGTGGGCAGATCTCGAGGTCAGGAGTTCAAGACCAGCCTGACCAACATGGTGATACCCGGTCTCTACTAAAAATACAAAAATTAGCTGGGTGTGGAGGTGCGTGCCTGTACTCCCAGCTGCTGAGGAGGCTGAGGCAGAAGAATCACTTGAACCTGGGAATTGGAGGTTGCAGTGAGCCGAGATCATGCCACTGCATTCCAGCCTGGGCAACAGAGCAAGACTCCGTCTAAAAAAAGAAAAGAGGAAATGAATGGACATAATTTATTGAAACTTATGCTAAATCTGCAAACAGAGTGGAGAAGAGGAGATGAGCACGTGCTGCCCTTGAAGAAGTGTGGCTAGTGGGGACTTTAAGCACTAGTGCTGTGGCAGGAGTTAGCTAGCATTTTAATAAAGCATCTGAGAAGGGTGTGTAGTGATGTCTCATAATTTATCATGACCCCGCATTTGTCTGGAGATAAGCCTCATCCACAGTCGCTTATGGCAGAGCTCAAGGAGTTGGATGGGGTGTGACAGGTGTGGACAGGTGTGGTGTCCTAGGAGCTTAGAAGAAGCTGCTCTAACCAGACAGGGGAGGACAGGACCCGGGCAGGCGGGCTTACTGTGAGCCCCTTCTGAAGAATCAGGAGGAGAAGCTTCTTTTGACAAAAGCGCCATGAAATTTGTGGGTGCTCTGGCAGAGAGTGGGGAAAGCCACCATGGTGTCACAGACTCACATATAAAATAAACCCCGTGCAGAGAAGCCTCGCCCTCCAATGATGGATGTGTGCTGGCGATGACTTGTCAGTCACACTTAGAGGACAGAAAGCTTAGGTGTGCCCTTCAAGGGAAGCCGGTGTGGCTGTGTTTACTTCACTGCACGTCATGGAAAGCTTTCAGTGATGATTTCTCATGGCCGATTCTGGCGTGCCCATTCCCACCCCTAGATATAAGGGTTGGGGTTTTGGATTTCACTATAGGCTTAAATGCTATTTTTCAAAAAATGTTTTAAAAAAGTTTTAATTTTGAGATAGTCATAGATTCCCATGCAATGATAGGAAGCATGAACGTCGTCAGGACCAAAATGGAGTCACTTGTGCTAAAAACCCTGACAAACAGAGCCAGGAAAGGCCAGGAAGGGAGGGTTCTCATGCACGAATGCCTGGTTCCAAGAACTCTCACCAAACACTGAAAAATTACAAGCTTGCAAAAGGCCATGACAACCTGACATCTCCCCAGCAACTTCCTGTCCATCCTCAGACTGGCACTACTCTCTTCATTGATCCTTGTATTCAAGGATAATTATCTCAAGACGATCACTGTCTTCCTTATTTTCCCTTGAAAAGCCTTTGTCCTCCTTTAACTTCCTGAATATGCATATAGTTCATCATGGCATACAGATTCCCATTGCAATACACACTCCTAAATCAACATCATTTTCTCTTGGAGTCTGCCTCTCTGTTGTTTTGGCTGACAGAAGTAAGGTGGACGTACCACGCACCCTCCACCAGCTTCCCCTAAAGGGGGCGTTTGTGTAGCTGTAATGTGGCAACCCAGCCAGGACAGTGAAGACGCAGAACCGTTCTGTTTCGAGAAGGCCCTGGTGCTACCTAACATAGCCACATTTACCTCCCTTCCTCCCATCCACCCCAGACATAAATCTGTTCTCCCATTTTATAATTCTGTCATTTCAAGAATGTCTTATAAATGCACTTCTAGACTGTCACCTTTTGGGATTGGCCAAAGCCTATTTTAAAAAGTATTTTGCCCATTCTGCTTGTGATCACTGCAGTTAGCTTGCAAGTGGTTTTTTTTGTGTGTGTGTGTGTAAATGGAGAAGTCCTGGCATGCAATTTGGCATCTCAGGGAAGTGCGGCCACCATCCGGGTCCAAGCCCTATTACCTGGATTTTTGCCGTGACCTCTCCATAGTCTCTCTGCTCCTGTCCCCTCCCAGAGCACTCCAGTCTCAGGACAGCAGTTGCAGTGAGTCTAATGATGCACAATGTCACAGAACCTTCCAGGAGCTCCCCAACTCCCTCAGATACAAAGCAGGGTCTCAACAAGTTTTCCAGACTATGCATCATCTTTTCCACACCACATCCTTCCTCGCTGTCTGCCATCTGCTTTGGCTACCCCCGGCCTCCTGGCTGGTCCTCTGATGTACGAGGCCCCTTCCCGCTTCAGGGCTTTTGCACTGGCTGTTCCCTTTGCCTGAATAACCTTCCATAAACATCCATGGGTTGATGGCTGGGCACAGTGGCTCATGACTGTAATCTCAGCACCTTGGGAGGCCAAGGTGGGCAGATCACCTGAGGTCAGGATTTAAGACCAGCCTGGCCAACATGGTGAATCCCCGTCTCTACTAAAAATACAAAAATTAGCCAGGCCTGGTAGCAGATGCCTGTAGTCCCAGCTACTCAGGAGGCTGAGGCAGGAGAATCACTTGAACCTGGGAGGTGGAGGCTGCAGTGAGCCAAGATTGCGCCACTGCACTCCAGCCTGGGTGACAGAGTGAGACTCCATCTCAAACAAAAAAAAGCATCCATGGGTTGATGGCTCAACTCTTCAGGTTCTTTGTGCAGTGTGTTCTCATGAGGCCTCTGGACTTCTCCCTGCCTTTTAACAGGGTAATCTCATCCTTACCCCTAGCACATCTTGTCACTGCCTTGTTTTCCTCCACACCCTCATCAACACCTATCATTTCATGATTTTACTGGCTTATTTGATACTTGGCTGTTTTCCTTTGCTGGAATGTAAGCTCCATGAGGGCAGGACATTCTGTTGGTTTTATTCCCTTCTGTAGCCTCCGTGTCTAGAATGCTGCCCATAAATAGCAGAGGCTCAGTGACTGCTTACTAAATGACTGGATGTGCTTTCTTTGGTATTAGCTACATATGATATACCTAAATGTATTTATGTATGTTGACCAGCCTCCAGCAGAATATGGGGTGGTGATGAGTGTGGGACGGTGCTCTGCTTCCCTCCCACCCTAACTGCGTGGTGTCAGCCTATGCGTTAGCGAGAGAGTTGCTTTGAGTTGGAAGTCTGTCTTCAGCTGGAGAGAAGAATTGTATTTACACAGTGTGTTAGTGTCCTAGGGCTGTTGTAATAAAGTTCCACAAACTGAGTGGCTTTAAACAAAAGAAATGTATTATCTTGCAGCTCTGGAGCTGGAAGTCTGGAATCTGTAGGGCCGGTCATGCTCTCTGGCAGAGAACCTTTCCTTGCTTTTTCCTAGCTTCTTGTGGTTTCCTTGGCTTTTGGACACATCAGTCCAACCTCTGTCTCCATGTCATATGGCATTCTCCTTGTGTTATAAAGACACTGGTCATATTGGATTAGGTTTGGCCATCTTAACTCTGTAAGACCGTATTTCCAAAATTTCCAAATAAGATCATATTCACGAAACCAGGGGTTAGAACTTCAATACATTTTTGGAAGGGATACAATTTAACTCATAACATATGGTGTGCTTACCAACGTGATTTCTTTTCTTTTTTAAATTTTTGATTCTAAGTTCCAGGGTACATGTGCGGGACGTGCAGGTTTGTTACACAGGTAAATGTGTGCCGTGGTGGTTTGAAGCACCTATCAACCCATCACCCAGGTATTAAGCCTGGCGTGGATTAATTATGTTTCCAGTGATCTCTCTGCGGTGTTGCTGCTCCTGTCCTCTCCTCCCGTACTCCAGTCAATGAGGCAGTGATAACACAAGAGTCCATGTGTCCTCATTGTTCAGCTCCCACTTACAAGTGAGAACATGCGGTGTTTGCTTTTCTGTTCCTGCATTAGTTTGCTGAGGATAATGGCTTCCAGCTTCATCCATGTCCCTGCAAAGGATATGATCTCAGTCTTTCTTATGGCCGTATAGTATTCCATGGTGTATATGTACCACATTTTAAAAATCCAGTCTATCACTGATGGGCATTTGGGTTGATTTAATGTCTGCTACTGTGACTAGTTCTGTGATAAACATATGTGTGCATGTATCTTCATAACAGAATTATTTATATTCCTTTGGTTATATCCCCCGTAATGGGGTTGCTGTGTCAAATGGTATTTACAGTTCTAAATCTTTGAGGAATCACCGTACTATCTTCCACAATGGTTGAAATGATTTACATTCCCATCAGCAGTGTAAAAGCATTCCTGTTTCTCCACAACTTCGACAGCATCTGTTGTTTCTTGACTTCTTAATAATTGCCATTCTGACTGGCATGAGATGGTACCTTATTGTGGTTTTAATTTGCATTTCTCTAATGATCGATGACGATTCCTTTTCAATAGGCAAAATAGTTCATCCACTTCCAGCACTGGATCATAGCTGAGATGAGGAAGGTATAAGCCCCTGAGCTGCATTGTGTGCTCAACTGTCAACCTGGAGTTCCAACGACCTATGGACATTCAAGTGTCTTAATTGTTTGATCAAGCCTGGCTAGGTCCTTTACTGATAGATTAAATAATAAGTAATTCACTTACATCTTCTGTAGACAAGGCCCTGTGCAAGGCTATGGGGTTACAAAGATTTAGTAATGAAGCTGGGATTGCTGTGGCAATAAATGACAGACAAATGTGATAAATGTAGCCATATGGGATCATCTCAGACTTTCTAGTCAACTTCTACTTGCCAGAGGTAGTGTTTTGGCACTGAAGCTTAGAGAATTGTAAGATCAGGAAGAGGAACCACGAACTTTGTCTGAGGACTTTGCCTGGAGGGCACACTTTGGTGTTGACTCAATCTGAAACTCAAAAAATCAACACATTTTTTTCCTATTCTGTAAAATTTGGGATGTGCCTTTCTCTTTTCTCTGTCTAGATTGTATTCTCTAGCTGAGACTTCCAGGTCATGAGATGAGGGTAGCCTTTCTCTGCCACAGAATGTCCGTGGTCCACGAATCTGACAGCCTTTGACCTCCTTGATGCTGTGGAAAACCACCATGTTCTCTTTTGCTGTAACATGTGTGCAGCTCCAGTCTGTTTTTTAATACCATTTTCCACCCCACCCAACAATTTTCTTCTACTGCTTTCTGATAGACTGGGAGAATTGAAGCATCTTGTTTTGGCTAATAATTCTCAGAATCCACACGTGTACCTACTGATATACAAACAGACCACACCCAAAGGATGTGAGGCTTTGGGCTGATTTATTTTCACAGCTGCATCGTGACTATACTTTCCGTGCTAGCACCTAGGGAGGATGAGGTTCAGGGGACAAACACTAGATATCATCTGAGTAGGTTGTGTGTCCTTATCAAGCATGCGGAATCTGACTTGGGGTCCTTGGGATGAGTTCCATGGGGTCCACTGCCGCTCTGAGAATGTAATGTAGTTTCATTACAGGAAATAATTTTCAGCATTTTGAGGGGTCGAGGATAGGCTGAGTCACAGCCATAGAGAGGGACTGACTACATGTCCTCTTGGAATTCAAGCCCTGGAAAGCAGTGGCCTAGGGCTCCCACACACAGGGGAGAGTTCTAGTAAAAGCACTCCTTGGGTTCCATTAATGCCATCCTCTGTTCTCTGATTATCCTAGCTTTGGGAGGACTTCTTTTCCCCTGGGCCCTGATAATGTTTCTTGTTAGTGGCACTCAGCTGATAGCAAATGTCTGATACCCTCACTCTTTCATGTGCCAATGTAGTGCTTCCTTCAGCAGACTGAAACCCATTGCCTTTCTTGTATGTCTCCAAATTAATTCACTTGTATTCCCAGGGGAGTGCTTTGCTTAGTAACTCTATGTCACCCAATTGAATAGCATATTCAAAGATGTTTATCTTTGAAGGTAGGGAAATGTGCTGGAATTTGACTGGGTCTATCCAGTCATGGAAATCATTGAAGACTATTTTGGACTTACAATCAATAGACAGATGGAAGAGGAGAAGTTGAATCAGATTATCTAAGTTTCCTTTCAACTGTCAAGATTTTAAAATTCCAATTAAAAGTATATTTTCCCAGATGGAAGGAAATGAGGACCTGACAACAGCTCTGCTGTGTGCAGAGGGAGAATTGGCCAAGAGCTGAGGTGCTGGGAATCAGGCTGGGTCATTTGTATTGAGTTGTGATTGGTGGTATCAGGTGAGGTGCTGGGAATCAGGCGGGGTCATTTTGTCTTGGGTTGTGATTGGTGATATCAGGTGAGGTGCTGGGAATCAGGCTGGGTCATTTGTATTGAGTTGTGATTGGTGATATCAGGTGAGGTGCTAGGAATCAGGCTGGGTCATTTTGTATTGGGTTGTGATTGGTGATATCAGGTGAGGTGCTGGGAATCAGGCTGGGTCGTTTGTATTGGGTTGTGATTGGTGATATCAGGTGAGGTGCTGGGAATCAGGCTGGGTCATTTGTATTGAGTTGTGATTGGTGATGTCAGGCGAGGTGCTGGGAATCAGGCTGGGTCATTTTGTCTTGGGTTGTGATTGGTGATATCAGGTGAGGTTCTGGGAATCAGGCTGGGTCGTTTGTATTGAGTTGTGATTGGTGATATCAGGTGAGGTGCTGGGAATCAGGCTGGGTCATTTTGTCTTGGGTTGTGATTGGTGATGTCAGGTGAGGTGCTGGGAATCAGGCTGGGTCATTTTGTCTTGGGTTG
>PVKV010028645.1:0-24695 GCA_004027835.1 Alouatta palliata
CGAGTAGCTGGGACTACAGGCACGTGCCACCATGCCCAGCTAATTTTTGTATTTTTTTTTTTTTTTAGTAGAGACGGGGTTTCACCATACTGACCAGGATGGTCTCGATCTCTTGACCTCGTGATCCACCCGCCTCGGCCTCCCAAAGTGCTGGGATTACAGGTGTGAGCCACCGCACCCGGCCAATTTTTATATTTTTAGTAGTGACATGTTGTGACATGTTGGCCAGGATGGTCTTGATCCCTTGACCTCGTGATCTGCTCATCTCGGCCTCCCACAGTGCTGGGATTACAGGTGTAAGCCACCGCACCTGGCAGCAAAATAATTTTTTTTTTTAACTAAAATGGCCATTTGTAATGGAAACCAGAGGTATGGTTACAACTACATAGTCTGACACAAAAAAATCCTTGGGTGATCAGGAGTTGGAAGGTTAGAAAGTAACGAGGGTAACAGAGGGTAGAGGAAGAAAAGCTGTTCCAGAACTTGGGGAACCAGGCTAATACGGACTTTCTCTGCAATCCTATCTGTGCTCACTCTTGGAGTCCATCTTGCCAGGGCCAAAGCCACCTCTGTCCCCACCACCTGGCCCCCTTGAAAAACTTCACGGTCCCTGCCACGGCCCGGGTAGCTGCCTCGATCATAGCCTCCTCTGCCACCACGATAATCATCTCCATAGTTAACCCCCATTTGAGAGCCTCCCAGGCCCCCTCCTGGGCCATCTGGTTTACGGGCCTTACACTGGTTGCATTCATTCCTCCAAGAGGAGTTCATGCTCTCACAGGTGGGATTAGTTCAAGACCAGCCTGGCCAACATGGTGAAACCCTGTCTCTACTAAAAATAAAACAATTAGCTGGGCGTGGTGGCGTGTGCCTGTAATCCCAGCTACTCAGGAGGCTGAGGCGGGAGAATCGCTTGAACCTGGGAGGTGGAGGTTGCAGTGAGCCGTGATTGTACCACTGTACTCCAGCCTGGGTGAAACAGTGAGACTTTATCTCAAACAAACAAACAAACAAAAAAAGTCAGGTGTGGTGGCTTACACCTGTAATTCCAGCACTTTGGAGGCCAAGGTGGGTGGATCATCTGAGGTTGGCAATTCGAGACCAGCCTGACCAACATGGTGAAACTCTGTCTCTACTAAAAATACAAAAATTAGCCGGGCTTGGTGGTACATGCCTATAGTCCCAGCTACTTGGGAGGCTAAGGCACGAGAATCGCTTGAACCCAGGAGGCAGAGGTTGCGGTGAGCCGAGATCGTGCCACTGCACTCCAGCCTGGGCAACAGAGTGAAAGTCCATCTCAAAAATAGGAAGGCAACTACAAATTACAAAGAAAACTTTTGGACTAATGGATATGGTCACTATATTGATTTGTGGTGATGATTTCATGGTCATATATGTAGAATAAAACAGAACAAATTGTACCTTTTCAATATGTGCAGTTACTGTACGTTAATTACATGTCAATAAAGACATTTTTAAAAATCCCCCCAAATAGGCTGGGTGCAGTGGCTCATGCCTGTAATCCTAGCACTTTGGGAGGACAAGGTGGGAGGATTGCTTGAGCTCAGGAGTTTGAGACCAACTTGGGCAATATGGTGGAACTCCGTCTCTACCAAAAATACAAAAATTAGCTTGGCATGGTGGTACATGCCTATGGTTACTACTCAGGAGGCTGAGATGGGAGGATCTCTGGAGCCTGGGAAGTTGAGACTGCAGTGAGCCATGATCATGCCACTACACTCCATCCTGGGTGAGAGAGAGAGACTCTGTCTCAAAAATAAATAATAGGGCCAACTGTATTGAGGCCCTATGTATGTCCCGCACATACAGTTGGCCCTATGTATGTGTGGATTCTGTCTGTATCCATGGATTAAATCAATTGCCAACTGGAAATATTTGAAAAAAAAAAAAAGATGATTGCATTTGTACTGATCATGTATTGATTTTATTTCTTGTCATTTCCTAAATAATTCTGTAAAACAACTATTTACATAGACATAGCTGTTATAAGTAATCTACAGATACTTTGATGTGTACAGGAGGATGTGCATAGGCTATATGCAAATATACCTTTTTCTTTTGTTTCTCGAGACAGGGTCTCGCTCTGTTGCCCAGGCTGGAGTGCAGTGGCACGATCTTGATTCACTGCAATCTCCATCTGCTGGGCTTAAGCTGTCTTCCCACCTCAGCCTCCCAAGTAGCTGGGACTACAGGGGGACGCCACCATGCTGAGCTAATATTTGTGCTTTTTGTAGAGATGAGGTTTCACCATGTTGCCCAGGCTGGTCTGGAACTCCTGAGCTAAAGTGATCTGCCTACCTTGGTCTCCCAAATACACCTTTTTCTGCTAGGAACTTGAGCATCTGAGGATTTTGGTGTCTGGGGAGGTCCTGGGGGATATGGAAGGACAACCGTATTATAATGTTCTCATTGTTTTAATTATTGTTGTTGTTGTTGTTGTTTACTAAGCAGGGGCACCGAATATGGTCAGGCAGGCTGCCAATCGCACAATTCTCCAAATAGACATCCAGACAGACTGGGATGTGAACCACACCCCTCGGAGCTGTGGAATGTGGCCGCCCCGACAATGAGCTGAACATCATTGCATCTATTGATCAGCCTTTTGTATTTCTTTTTACAAGTATTGCCTTTTATTTGGAGGATTTTACATCTGTAAGCTCTCTTTATGTAGGATATCAGGCATCCGTCATACATGCTGCGAATCTGTTTTCCGGCTTTGCAGTTTGGAGCTGACTTTTGACACTGATGAACTAGTGACAATTACTTCTGATCCGATAACTTATTTGTTGGCAAAGCACGGTCCTGTGAATTTCTTTCTTGGCACCTAGGATCATTGCTTCAGCATCTGTTCTTTTAGAAAACAGGTTTGTCCAGGAACTTGTATTTGTCATCTTCCTTGTGATCTGTTTGATCAAGTACATTGTCTGTAGAGCTGAGTTGCTGCTGGCTTTCAGGTCAAATGCATTAGGCTTTACTAGGCATTCTGTAGTGCTTACTGAACCTGGCTCTGTAGTAAAGGAACTGTCAAGAGCGCTTCTTTTCTTTTTTCCTTCTACTTTTATTTCAGTTTTTTGAGGTCCTCCCATAATCTGCCTCCAGGTTAAATGCTTTTCATTATCTTTTCGCACCTAATTCTCATAACCTTGTGATCCTAGGTGTGGTTAGTTCCGTTTTTTATTTAAGGAAACTAACTTCTGGAGAAGTAAAAAAAAAAAAAAATCCTACCCAGGATCACATGGGGAGTAGGTGAGGAAAGTGACTTTTGAACTTACATTGGACAGACTCCAAAAGTCAAGCTCTTCACCTTTTCACCCTCTTACTGCCAACTTACTTACTCTGGCTTTCAACGCGTTGCTTGTGTTGAAACATCTTTTAACCCTGATAAATAGATTTGGTGCACAATAGGACTTGAGATCTATTGGGTTGAGGATGAGAAAGAATATTCTATGTGGGGTGTTCTGAGAAGATGTTTCCAAAATGTTTCCACCTCGGCTTCAGACACAAACATAAAATGAATGAGCCAGACATGGTGGCTCATGCCGGTAATCCCAGCACTTTGGGAGGCTGCAGCGGGTGGATCATGGGGTCAGGAGATCGAGATCATCCTGGCTAACAAGGTGAAACCCCGTTTCTACTAAAAATACAAAAAATTAGCTGGGTGTGGTGGCACGGGTCTGTAGTTCCAGCTACTCAGGAGGCTGAAGCAGGAGAATGTCTTGAACCTGGGAGGCGGAGGTTGTAGTGAGCTAAGATTGCGCCATTGCACTCCAGCCTGGGCGACAGAGCGAGACTCCATTTCAAAAAAAAAAAAAAAAAAAAAAAAAAAAAAAAAAAAAAAAAAAAAAAAAAAAAAAAAAAAAAAAAAAAAAAAAAAAAAAAAAAAAAAAAAAAAGAAAAAAGAAAAGAAAAACATACAATGGATGAAAAAGCAGAAGGCAATAAGGTCACTTTGTTACGCACTCTTTGGGCAATCAGGTCGTACATGGTGCCACTACGAGCAGTTTCTCTTCCCCAGCACTAATGACATTTTGGGTGGATAATTCCTTGTTTCCTGAAGCTGTCGTATGCATTGGATGTTTAACAGCATCCCTGGCCTCTACCCACTAGATGCCAGTAGTGCCTCCACCCCTGCTGTGACAACGGGAAATGTCTCCAGACGTTGCCAAGTGTCGTCCGGGAGAAAGAATCGCCCCTGGTAAACAACCACTGGTCTATGATTAATAAAGACTTAACAGTGCCTTTCACAGCTCCAGAGAAATAGCCATAGATTACAAGGCTAATAAAGATACAGTGAGGAGGCTGGGCGTGATGGCTCATCCCTGTAATTTCAGCACTTTGGGAGGCCGAGGTGGGCGTATCATAAGGTCAGGAGTTCGAGACCAGCCTGGCCAACACAGTGAAACCCCATCTCTAATAAAATCATAAAAATTAGCCAGGCATGGTGGCGGGTGCCTGTAGTCCCAGCTATTCAGGAGGCTGAGGCAGGAGAATCACTTGAACCTAGGAGGCGGAGTTTGCAGTGAGCTGAGATTGGGCCACTGTACTCCAGCCTGGGGTGACAGAGCGAGACTCCGTCACACACACACAAAAAAAGATACACTGGGTCATGTATTTCTCTCCTTCTCTCTCTGTCTATTTTTTTCCCCACTTTCAGAACTTCCCAGTGGAAGTTAAATGTTTGATTAGCACACTTAGAAACCTGAGAAATGTTTATTTAAATATGTGGTTAATGCAAAGAAAACATTTTTATCATTCTTTTCTCATTACAGATCATTTGTATTGAACTCACACTGTTTGCCAATCCCAATGCCGAATCCCTTAATGCTTGTCATCTCATATGACTCACAGTGTTTAAAAATAGACATGAATGCTGTGCCCATTTTACTGATGAGGAAACTGAGATTTACAGAGATTAAAGAACTTCTTTAAGATCACTGAAAAGATTAATGCAGCTGAAAACTTAACCCAAGTTTGTTTTACACTGGGGTTTATTCACACTACTGACTTCCAAAATTAATATTCATTTACGGTAGTACAAGTAAACATAACCGTTAAAAACAAAATGAAGAGTATAAAATCAGTGCTAATCTCACCACTCAGCAATAATCCGTATTGACATTTAGCTATGAATTCATTGTCTTCCTTCTCTGTATTTAGAAACATATGCTTTAGAAAAAAATGAAACATGTGGCTAGGTGCGGTGGCTCACGCCTGTAATCCCAGCATTTTGGGAGGTCGAGGCGGGCGGATCACAAGGTCAAGAGATCGAGACCATCCTGGCCAACATGGTGAAACCCCGTCTCTACTAAAAGTAGAAAAAAAGCCGGGCATGGTGGTGCGTGCCTGTAGTCCCAGCTACTCGGGAGGCTGAGGCAGGAGAATTGCTTGAAACCAGCAAACGGAAGTTGCAGTGAGTTGGGATCGCGCCACTGCACTCCAGCCTGGCGATAGAGCGAGACTCTGTCTCAAAAACAAACAAACAAACAAACAAAAAAAACAAAAAAAGAAAAAAATGAAACATGTTTAATATCCTATGTTTTCTCTTTATATTTGGGACTACTTTTCCATCATGATGTTAAATATTCTTTACTAAGCACCATTTTAAAGGGCTATATAAAAATAAAAAAATTAACTAGGCATGGTGGCATATACCTGTAGTCCCAGCTACTTAGGAGGCTGAAGTGCAAGGTTTGTTTGAGCCAAGGAGTTAGGCACCAGCGTGGGCAATGCAATGAGATCCCCATCTCTAAAAAAATAAAAATAATTAGCCAGGCATAGTGTCGTGTGCCTGTTGTTCCAACTACTTGGGAGGCTGGGGCAGGAGGGTTGCTTGATCCCAGGAGTGGAGGCTGCAGTGAGCTATGATCGTGCCAGTGCACTCTAGCCTGAGTGACATAATGAGATCTTGTCTCAAAATGAATGAATGCATAAATAAATTAAAAAAAGGGCTATTTCATATTCTACCAGGGAACATTTAAACACTCTCCCATTGTCAGACATTCAGGTTGTATTTTTTTCCTCCCGCCCTCTCTCTGTCTCCCACCCCCTTGCTTTCTTTCTTTCTTTTTCATGTTATTTACATAAGATAAACTCCTAGCAGTGAAATACTGGAGTAAAAGTAATCATATTTATTTTTAAGAGTGCCAATGTCATCAAAAAGTGATATATTTTTAAGGCTCGTGATGCATGCTGTCAAATGCATTCCCCCAAAGGTTGTACTGGTTTATATTTTAGCTGCATTGGATGGATGGATGGATATACTTTTTTCCTCCAAAAAACAAAGAGCCTCTAACTAATTAAAAACAAACAAACATGGCCAGGCATGGTGGCTCATGCCTGTAATCCCAGCACTTTGAGAGGCCGAGGCAGGTGGGTTACCTGAGGTCTGGAGTTCGAGACCAGGCTGGCCAACATTGGAAAACCCTGTTTCTACTAAAAATACAAAAATTAGCCAGGTGTGGTGGTAGATGGCTGTAGTCTCAGCTACTTGGGAGGCTGAAGCAGGAGAATCACTTGAACCTGGGAGGCAGAGGTTGCAGTGAACTGAGATCGTATCACTGCACTTCAGCCTGGGTAACAGAGTGAGACTCCATCTCAAAAACAAACAAAAAAATACACATATGCATATTCACACACACACAAACACATGCTTGTAGCTATCACAGAGAAAGCCATATTGGCTTTTCTTTGCATTTCTTTGACTGCTAGTAATATTTCTTTATGAAACATGAGAAATTTATGCACTTAAGAAGTAGTGGGGCAGTAGTAGACTCTGAAATATGAGGACTAGTCAGATCCATCTCATAGATAAAAAAGCGTGTAGACCTAAAATATTAATGTATATGTTTGATTATACAACATAAATACAAACCAATGTAGGAGAATAGGTTTAAACTCCCTACAAACATAGTTCTTATATACCTCATACATCTGAACCCTAAGATGAAAACAAATTTACAAATAAATACAAAGAAAACTGTGAGGACTTTGAAACCCAAATTAGTAGCAATAATTTAATATGTGGATGAAACAGCTGCACAGAAGTGAAATCTCTGTAGAGTGTGGACGCTTTGTCACGGCACGTTCTGAGTCTGCAATGACTCAGCACATCCTCTACTTTGCTCCTTAATAACGAAAAACAGAGGCTTCCTCCGGGCACAAATGCATCCTTTACATGCCCACCCTGCCTCTTTCTTCTTCCCATTCACCCCACAAGGAAAGTAATATAACTCCGGGACATTTATTGTAAGCCCAAGTAAACAATCAAGTGGGATGTTTAGTTAGCATATGGAAGGATTATTTTTAGATCATTTGCGAAAGAGAATTGAAATGTAAACTAGTTTCTTATAGGGAACTAAAACCCACTTAGTCAGACTTTGAAAGCATAGACCAAGGATGAGACAGACTGAGCAGATTGGCCTCACAGTGTTCTTATCTGTGAAATGGAGCAAATAATAGCTACCTCATAGATGGTAGCAGATTGGGTCAGAATAATGCAGGTAGGCTGCTTATGACATACAAACTATTACTAAAACATGTTTTCCATTCATCAGTTGGTTTCTTAGAAACAACCCAGACTTTTGTCTTTAAAAAAATTCTTTTTTTGATACAGAGTCTGACTCTGTCTCCCAGCCTGGAGTACAGTGTCGAAATCTTGGCTCACTGCAACCCGGCCTCCTGGGTTTAAACAATTCTTGTGCCTCAGCCTCCCGAGTAGCTGGAATTACAGGTCTGTGCCACCATGCCTGGTTTATTTTTTTGTATTTTCGGTAGAGATGACGTTTCCCCATGTTGGCCAGGCTGATCCCGAACTCCTGGGCTCAAGTGATCCGCCCGCCTTGGCCTCCCAAAGTGTTGGGATTACAGGCGTGAGCCACTGTGCCTGGTATCTCTTTTTGGCTGTATCTCTTTTTTCCTCCCTGTATCCATCCCCTTTGCACATATTACCTATGTGTTCCCTTCCATGAAGAAGTGAGATCTGTTTCCCACTCCTTGACTAGCAGCTGGATTTTTGTCTTGTTTTGGCCAACATAATCCTGTTTTCTTTACACAAGAAATGTTTCATTCCAAAACAAAACCACAAATTATTTTAAAAGGCCCCAAAGCAGGAGATCTGTGTTCCCTGATCCCCACTACCCCTGAATTTGCTCCACTCAGCCAAGGGCTAGCTGGAGTGTTTCTACACCAAGATTTTTGTTCATTTACATTGATACAATTCAGTTGCACAGAATGCTTCTTAATCTCTCTGCTCAAATAATTGGATGTGTTTCAAGTGATTTTCTAAGTGAGAGAATCAGTGGTTTCTACACAGCGTAACCACCGGGAACCTAATTCACAACTTTCTGTGTGGAGTCTGACTTTGACAGAAGGTTCCCTATGGATCTTGACTCTCCTTCCTGGCATCTGACTCCAGGAAGGTGGCGTCTGAGCCACCTCCTGCCAACAAAGTCCTGGGAAAATAAAGCTGGACCCATTCAAGGCAAAATTCCCCATAGCCCCAGCAAGCTGGAATGGATTTATATACACATTTTGTTGATATTTCCTGCTTGTCTCTTGAACATGTAAATGGATGCTCCTCCCTTCTGTGAGAAGCAGGGTCAGGTAAGGACACACTTCGTGCTTACAGGTTTCCCCAATCTCCCAGTCTCACACTTCCCTTATACCGTGACTCATGCAGCCTCATGCTAAACCCTGGCAGTTCCTCCAAATCAATCGTTTCTTTCTTTCTTTACTTTCTTTCTTTCTTTTTTCTTTCTTTCTCTTTCTTTCCTTCCTTCCTTCTTTCCTTCTTTCTTTCCTCCCTCCCTCCCTCTCTCCCTGCCTCTTTCCCTCTCTCTCTCTCTCCCTCTCTCTCTCTCTTTCTTTCTCTCTTTCTTTCTTGATGGAGTCTCATACTGTTGCCCAGGCTAGAGTGCAATAGTGCAATCTTGGCTCACTACAATCTCCACCTCCTGGGTTCAAGCGACTCTCCTGCCTCAGCCTCCCCAGTAGCTGGGATTACAGGCACCCACCACTAGGCCCAGCTACTTTTTTTGTATTTTTAGTAGAGACAGGGTTTTCACTAGGTTGTTTAGTAGAGACAGGGTTTTCACTAGGTTGTTTAGTAGAGACAGGGTTTTCACTAGGTTGTTTAGCGAAGACAGGGTTTTCACTAGGTTGTTTAGTAGAGACAGGGTTTTCACTAGGTTGTTTAGTAGAGACAGGGTTTTCACTAGGTTGTTTAGCGGAGACAGGGTTTTCACTAGGTTTTTTAGCGGAGACAGGGTTTTCACTAGGTTGTTTAGTAGAGACAGGGTTTTCACTGGTCTTGAACTCCTGACCTCGTGCTCCACCTGTGTTGGCTTCCCAAAGTGCTGGGATTACAGGCATGAGCCACTGCACCCGGCTTCCTCCAAATCTTTCTAAGAAATTATTTTGAAGCCAAACTTTATTTCATTGTTATAATTAATTGGGGTCCAATTTTGCATACAATAAATTGCAAAGTTTTTTTCTTCTTTTTAAGTTTGAGACAGAGTTTTGCTCTTGTTGCCCAAGCCAGAGTGCAATGGCATACTGTCAGCTCACTGCAACCTCTGCCGCCTGGGGTTCAAGCGATTCTCCTGCCTAAGCCTCCTGAGTAGCTGGGATTACAGGTGCACACCACCACGCTCGGCTAATTTTATGTATTTTTAG
Source organism: Alouatta palliata (assembly GCA_004027835.1). NCBI lineage: Eukaryota > Metazoa > Chordata > Mammalia > Primates > Atelidae > Alouatta > Alouatta palliata. The sequence goes on from PVKV010028645.1 coordinate 9,694, forward strand.
TGGAAACAAAGTTTTACCATGTTAGCCAGGCTGGTCTCGAACTCCTGACCTCAGGAGATCCGCCTGCCTCGGCCTGCCAAAGTGCTGGGATTACAGGCATGAGCCACCATGGATGGCTAAATTGCAAAGATTTTAAATGTAGTTTTATGTGTTTCAACAAAGCTCTACACCCTTGTAATCACTGCTCCGATTGATACAAGCACTCTGATCACTAGATACTCCCTTATGTCTCTTTCCAGTAGCAACCCATCCTCTCCCTAGGTTTTCATTTCTAACAACTCACTCTGGCCAGTTTTCTAACTTCATATAAATGGAACCAGACAAGGCCGGCCACGGTGGCTCAAGCCTGTAATCCCAGCACTTTGGGAGGCCGAGGCGGGCAGATTACGAGGTCAAGAGATCAAGACAATCCTGGCCAACATGGTGAAACCCCGTCTTTACTAAAATACAAAAAAATCAGCTGGGTCTGGCGGCGCACACCTGTAGTCCCAGCTACCCGGGAGGCTGAGGCAGGAGAATTGCTTGAACCCGGGAGGCGGAGGTTGCAGTGAGCTGAGATCGTGCCACTGTACTCCAGCCTGGAGCCTGGCGACAGAGCAAGACCCTGTCTCAAAAAAAAAAAAAAAAAAAAAAAAAGGTGGAACCAGACAAAATGATCCCTTTTGTGTCTGGCTTCTTTCAATATTGAAATGTTTTTGAGATGCATTTGCGTTGTTATGTATGTCCTTAGTTCATTTTAAAATTACTTCTGAGCCACGGTTTCTTGTGCTGCTAAACAGACAACCCGCTTTCACCATTCACCCGTTGATGGACATTTTATTTTATTTTTCCAGTTTTTGACTTTTATGAGTAAAGCTCAATGAACATTTCTGTATGCAGGTATATATTTCTTTTTGGAAATGTGTGTTTATTTCTCTTGGGTAAATACTTAGAAATGGAATTGCCAGGTCAGGGGGTAGAGGTGTGGTTAATGTATATGTATAAGAAACTGTCAAACTGTTTTCCAAAGTGAAGAATGTACTTGATTTTGAACTTGTGATTAAACAACGTTCTGCATTGCCTGCCCTTTATTGCACAATAACTTTTTTTTTTCTTCTTTGGGTAAGAGAGAGCGTAAAAATGGCTGTATCTCTTTTTTCCTCCCTGTATCCATACGCTTTGCACATATTTCGTATGATACCTTCTATGAAGAAGTGGAATCTATTTCCCGCTCCTTGAATAGCAGCTGGATTTTTTACTTGCTTTGGCCAACAGAATGCAGTAGAAATAGCAGTGTACCAGCACCAAGCTCCAGCTCGGAGACCTCATGAGAGTCTTTTCATATTTTGGAATGCCGCTACTGCCATAGGCACAAGCCTGACCTGGCTAGATGGATGGGAGACCTCGTGGAGAAGAGTCCAGTTGTCTCAGCTAAAGGCATCATAGACCAGCCTATAGCCAGCCTACTTCCTGACATATGAGACAGCCCTGTCTGTATTAGCAGAAACACCTACTCAACACGCAGCTGATTACAGAAGCATGAGTGAGCTCAACTTTGAAGGGAAGAACCCATTGGCAGAACCCATAAACTTATAAACAATAGCAAGGCTGGGCATGGTGGCTCACACCTGTAATCGCAGCACTTTGGGAGGCAGAGGTGGGTGGATCACCTGAAGTCAGGAGTTTGAGACCAGCCTGGCCAGCATGGTGAAACCCCATCTCTACTAAAAATACAATAATTAGCCAAACGTGGTGGTGGGTGCCTATAATCCCAGCTATTTGGGAGGCTGAGGTGGGAGAATCGCTTGAACCCAGGAGGCAGAGGTTGCAGTGAGCCAAGATCATGCCATTGCACTCCAGCCTGGGTGACAAGAGCAAAACTCTGTCTCAAAAAAAAAAAAAAAAAGGCCGGGCGTGGTGGCTCACGCCTGTAATCCAAGCACTTTGGAGGCCAAGGCAGATCACCTGAGGTCAGGAGTTCAAGACTAGCCTGACCAACATGGTGAAACCCCGTCTTAAAAATAATAATAATAATAATAATTTGGAGGATTAGATGAATAAATGAAAGAATATGAACAAAGCAAATAATAAGGCTCAATACATTCTTCCTCTAGTAATAATAATGATAAACAAAACCACCACCTGTTCTTTTTACCTTAACACATTTTCTTACAGTAAAATCTTCTGTGACTTTAGGACTAGAAAGGCCTGGACATGCTCAAGACTCATCCTTCCAGTCTGGAGTATGAGCGCATTTTCCTTCAGCAGATATTTCATCACCACATGGTCTAGTGATTTATTTTCCTCGATTGAGAAAAACCTATGACAAATGCAGAGTTGTCCGGTCTCCAGTGCTTTTGCCATGGATTTGGAGTTTATGATATTACAGTAGCCTTGCCAATGCCTTTAAAAGCTAGTGATACATGAAAAACAAGATGCATTCATTTGGTTTACAAGTGACTGTTTTGTGTGTATAACAAATTATAGGATCTTTTTCCTGTGATTTCTTAGCTTCTGAGACCCATTGCCTTTCACCACTGCAAGGGACTATGGGCAATGGGCTGAAAGCTACTGATGAATGCCAATAGCAGCCTGTGATACAAGGCCCTTCGTAGACCAAGCTTCCCTCAAGCTTGCTTAATTCTGGCCGTTGTCATGCCTCTAATTTCACCTGCTACCACCATTGTGCTTGTTGATTTTTGTTGTTGTTGTTGTTTTGAGATGGAGTATTGCTCTGTCACCAAGGCTGGAGTGCAATGGCATGATCTCAGCTCACTGCAACCTCCGCCTCCAGGGTTGAAGCGATTCTCCTGCCTGAGTCTCCCGAGTAGCTGGGACTACAGGTGCCCACCACTATGGCTGGCTAATTTTTGTGTTTTTAGTACAACTGGGTTTCACCATGTTGGCCAAGCTGGTCTCGAACTCCTGACCTCAAGTAATCTACTCACCTCAACCTCCCAAAGTGCTGGGATTACAGGAGCGAGCCACCGTGCCCTGCTTTGCTCATTTTGTTCTATCCATGGTGGGCTTTCAGCTGTTCTTCAACCAAGCCAAACAAGTTTTTTTTTGCTACTTCCTCTGCCTGGGAAGCGTGCTCCTGGCTCTTCACACAGCCAGCTCATTTTTCCCTTCGGATTTGTGCCCAAATACCACCGCAGCCACTGAACATGGAGGTGGGAGGAGATGAGCAATCAGACCACTCCTTACATGGTGTTTCCATGACAGAGAAAAATCACTGCAGGAGCACAGAGGCTAGCAGCAAAGTGTCGGAAAATCACTAGGAAGGGATGACTTTCCACTCTTTATTTGCTTTGTTATTCTCATGTTTAAATTTGATTTAAATTTTTTTATTTTTAATTTTTGTGGGTGCATAGTAGGTGTATATATTATGGGCTACATGAGATGTTTCGAGACAGGCCGAAATGTGAAATAACCACATCGTGGAGAACGGGGTATCCATCCCCTCAAGCATTTATCTTTGAGTTAGAAACAATCCAATTAGAGTCTTTGAGTTATTTAAAAATGTACAATTAAGTTATTTTTGACTATAGACACCCTGTTGTGCTATTCAATAGCAAGTCTTATTCATTCTGTTTTTTTCTTTTTTTGGTACCATTTCTATTTTGTGTTTTAGAAACAGGGTCCTACTTGGTCACCCAGGCTGGAGTGCCGTAGCAAGATCACTGCTCACTGCAACCTGGAACTCCTGGGCTCAAGTGATCCTCTCCCCTAAGCCTCCTGTGAGGCTGAGCCTGCAGCTGTACATCACCATGTCTGGCTAATTTTTTTTTTTTTTGAGACTGAGTCTTGCTCTGTTGCCCAGGCTGGAGTGCAGTGGTGTGATCTCGGCTCACTGCAACCTCCACCTCCTGGGTTCAAGCGAGTCTCCTGCCTCAGCCTCCCGAGTAGCTGGGACTACAGGCACACGCCACCATGCCTGGCTAATTTTTTGTATTTTTAGTAGAGACGAGGTTTCGCTGTGTTGGCCAGAATGGTCTTGATCTGCCAGCCTTGGCCTCCCAAAGTGCTGGGATTACAGGCATGAGTCACCATACCCGGCCTGTTAATTAAAAAAAAAAAATTATTTTATACAAACAGGTCTTGCTATATTGCCCAGGCTGGTTTCAAACTCCTGGCCTCAAGCAATCCTCCTACCTCAGCCTCCCTGAGTGCTGGGATTACAGGGATGAGCCACTTTGCTTGCCTTAAAAAAATTTTTTTATTGTGATAAAACGTAGAAAGCATGACATTTACCAATTTAACCAGTGCACAATTCAGTGGCGTTAAGTACAGTCACAACGTTGCATCTCCATCACCACTGTTTCCAGAACTTTTCTTTTAAATCATCCCAAATACCAACTCATTCAACACGAACTCCCCGTTCCCTTTCCCTCCTTCCAGCCCCTAGAAATCACTCTTCTGTTTTCCGTCTCTATGAATTGATCTATTTTAGATTATTGAAAGACTCCACTTAAATACATCTACTTCATATAAGTGGAGTCGTACAGTAGTTGGCATTTTGTTTCTAGCTTATGTCACTTGGAATGTCTTCTGGTTTTTGTTTTAATTAAATTAATTAATTAATTTATTTTTGAGATGGAGTTTTGCTCTTATTGCCCAAGCTGGAGATCTGGGCTCACTGCAACCTCCGCCTCCTCGGTACAAATGACTCTCCCGCCTCAGCCTCCCAAGTAGCTGAGATTACAGACGCATGACACCATGCTCAGTTAATTTTTTGCATTTTTTAGTAGAGACGGGGTTTCACCATGTTGGCCAGGCTGGTCTCGAACTCCTGACCTCAGGTGATCCACCTGCCTTGGCCTCCCAAAGTGCTGGGATTACAGGCATGAGCCACCGCGCCCGGTCTTTAATATCATTTATTTAAATTTAAGTTTGGGCCAGGCGCGGTGGCTCATGCCTGTAATCCCAACAATTTAGGAGGCTGAGGTGGGAGGATTGCTTGACTCCCGGAGTTTGAAGACCAGATCTGGCAACCAAGTGAAACCTTTTTTTTACAAGTAATACAAGAAAGAAAAAAGAAAAGAAGTATCATTTTAGGCTGGGCACAGTGGCTCATGCCTGTAATTCTAGCACTTTGGGAGGCTGAGGCGGGAGGATCACTTGAGGTGAGGAGTTTGAGACCAGCCTGGCCAAGATGATAAAACCCTGTCGTCTCTACTAAAAGTACAAAAAATTAGCCGGGCTTGGTGGCATGCACCTGTAATCCCAGCTACGCGGGGGGCTAAGGTGGGAGAATCGGGAGGCAGTGAGCCATGATGACACCATTGCACTCTAGTCTGGATGGCAGAGTGAAACCCTGTCCCCAGAATATATGTATATAAAATAAATAAAATAAATATCAGTTTGTAGAAGTTAAAACTTTTAAAGATTGTGTTTAATAACCAGCTTGTGAAATTCCTGAAAACTTAACAACTCTTTAGAGCTGGGATGAGCCCAGGGTTCAGTAATCTTGAGCCAGAACTCCAGCCCAGGACTCTCAACTCCACAGTCCTCCTCTGTGTCACAGGCCCCACAGGCCTTCCTGACTCAGCTGATCACCTCATCAGTGACCTTTTCACAAACTGTGGCAGAACCCAGGCATCCTAACCACTCTCCCCGCTTTAGAAATGTGGCTGAAGCGTGTAGGGGCCTCCATCTGTTGCCCCAGCTACCCAGGAGGCTGAGGTGGGAGGATCTCTTGAGCCCAGGGGATCAAGGCTGCAGTGAGCCGAGATTGCGCTACTGCACTCCATTCTGGATGACAAAGCAAGACCCTATCTCAAATACACAAAAAAACAAACAGCAACAACAACAAAAATTTGTGACTGAAAAATACCTGGGAACATTGGCGGTGCTTTTGTAGCAAGTCCAACTCTTATTGACTCATTTTAGGTCAAATACACACAAAATTTGACCTTCCCCAAGGCCATTCTATAATTTTTTTTTTTTTTTTTTTCTGAGATGGGATCTCACTCTATATCCTAGGCTGGAGTGCAGTGGTGCGATCTTGGCTCACTGCAACCCCTGCCTCCTGGGTTCAAGCAATCCTCCCACCTCAGTCTCCCAAGTAGCTGGCACTACAGGTGCGTTCCACCATGCCCAACTAATTTTTGTATTTTTAGTAGAGACGGGGTTTCACCATGTTGGCCAGGCTGGTCTCGAACTCCTGACCTCAGGTGATTTTCTTTTTTTGAGACAGGGTCTGGCTCTGTCACTAGGGCTGGAGTGGCATGGCATGATCATGGCTCATTGCATCCTTGACCTCCTGGGCTCAAGCAGTCCTCCCAACTCAGTCTCCTGAGCAGCTGAAATCACAGGCATGCACCACCATGCCTGGCTGATTTTTAAATTTTTTACAGAGACGGGGTCTTGCTCTGCTGACCAGGCTGGGCTCAAAGTCCTAGACTCAAGTGGTCCTCCCACCTTGACCTCTCAAATCTTTTCTTACCCAGCCTGTGGTATTCCTTTGTAGCAACACAAAAGGACTTAGACACTCCTACTCTATTTTCTCTGGGATATACTTGTTTTGTTTTTAATGGCATTTTTGGATATATAATTCACATATCATTTCATTCATTTATTTAAACCGTACAAACCAATGGTTTTTTTTGAGACAGTTTCACTCTTGTTGCCCAGACTGGAATGCAAGGGCATGATCTTGGCTCACTGCAACCTCTGCCTCCTGGGCTCAAGTGGTTCTCCCCCCTCAGCATCCCAAGTAGTTGAGAATACAGGCGTGCACCACCACACCTGGCTATTGTTTTGTATTTTTAGTAGAGATAGAGTTTCACTTTGTTGACCATGCTGGTCTCAAACTCCTGACCTCAGGTGATCCACCTGCCTTGGCCTCCCAAAGTGCTGGGATTACCGGCGTGAGCCACTGTGCCTGGCCAATCCAATGGTTTCTGGTACATTCACAGAGTTGTTCAACCAGCACCACCGCCATCAACCTTAGAACTTTTTCATCAGTTCAAAAAAGCCCAAACACTTCAGTTATTATCCTCTTCCTTCACAACCTCTCACCCCTAAACAACCACTAAGGTACTTTCTGTGTCTAATGATTGACCTATTCTGGACATCTCATATAAGTAGAATTACATAATACGTGGTCTTTTGTGACTGGCTTCTTTCACTTACTGCAGTGTTCAAGGTTCATCCATATTATAGCATGTGTCAGAACCTCGTTTCTTTTTATGGATGAGCAATCGTATGCACGCGCCACATTTTGTTTATCCTTCATTCTGTGATGGACATTTGGGTTGTTTCCACCTTCTGTCTATTGGGAATATTGCTGCTATAAACATTCACGTGTAAGTCTTTGTGTGAACATGGGTTTTCATTTCTCTTGGGTAAAACACCTAGGAGTGGAATTGGTGGGTGACATGGTGATATGGTAATTCTATATTTCACCTAACAGGGAACTGCCAGAATGTTCTGCGAAGTGGCCATACCATTTTACATGACCACAGGTGGTGCAGGAGGAGTCCAGTTGCTCTGCATCTTCAGCAACCAGAGTCCGCCCATGTGCCTGTTTACCATCTCCACTTGGGGAACGTAAGTGGCCGGAAGGTTGGAGCTGCTCACCCCTGTACACCTCTCTCACCCTGGAATATAGTGGATGGTGCATAGCAGATAAATGAGTAACATCCCTCTTCTTCTCCTAGAACCTAGCACAGCACTCGGCAGACAAAGGGCTTTGGAAATTGTTGAAACTTGAAAAGTCTGGCGGTTGTGGGAGTTTGTTTGGCATGCATACAACGTGCATTTTTTTTTTGAGACGGAGTTTTGCTTTTGTTGTCCAGTCTGGAGTGCAATGGCGAGATCTCGGCTCACCACAACCTCCACCTCCCAGGTTGAAGTGATTCTCTTGCCTCAGCCTCCTGAGTAGCTGGGATTATAGGCATGCGCCACCACGCCTGGCTAATTTTGTATTTTTAGTAGAAATGAGGTTTCTCCACGTTGGTCAGGCTGGTCTCGAACTCCCTACCTCAGGTGATCCACCCACCTTGGCCTCCCAAAGTGCAATGGCGCGATCTCGGCTCCCCACAACCTCCGCCTCCTGGGTTCAAGCAATTCTCCTGCCTCAGCCTCCTAAGTAGCTGGGACTACAGGCACACGCCACCATGCCCAGCTAATTTTTGTATTTTTAGTAGAGACGGGGTTTCACCATGTTGACCAGGATGGTCTCGATCTCTTGACCTCGTGATCCACCTGCCTCGGCCTCCCAAAGTCACATTTTTGATAGACATGGGGATCTTACCATGTTGCCCAGGCTGGTCTCAAACTCTTGAGCTCAAGTGATCCTTCCACCTCGGCCTCCCATAGTTCTAGGATTACAAGTGTGAACCACCAAGCCTGGCCTATTAATATATGAATATAAGGATTAAGTGAAGTGATATATACTCACCCCTTTGATAACTCCCCTCCTACTTAAAATAAAATCCAAAGTCAAAGAAACCAGGATGCCTGGTTATCCTAATTCTAGGTTACTTGAGCCTCAAAACTCAGATGCAATAAAGATGCCCAAAACCTAGAAGAAAAGGACCGGAATTCCAGGAGGTCCAAACTTACTTTCTGAATTCTGCCAAGGAGAAACAATATCCTATAAACAGCTTGGCAGCTAAGGGAGAAGCCAGCTGTGGTCCTTATCAATACTGACCATCTATAAGATCATCTAAATTGGGGCGCTCGTATGGATAACACAGAGACTGTTAATAATCACACGGGGACCGCAAGCATCAACCAGGACGGTCCTTGGCAAATGGAGCTGCAGGCTCACCCCAGTGTATCTATTTGCAGGATCTGGAGGGCCGGCCTCCTCAACAAGCCTCTGGCGCATGTTTGAATTGCTCTTAGGCTGTTAAACTCTAGGCGCTCTCATCAAAGTGTTTTTCTGATAAGAAGTTCAAAGTCCGCTGAGAATAATCCAGTTGAGATGAATGGGTTCTCTACTCTGTGTCCATGTTACAGTTTTCAAGCTTCAATAGCAACCTGCCTCGGGTCTCCTCTGTAAGTTACCAATAACCCAGTTTGATTGTATTAAAGGCGTTGGAGTTTCTTAGGTCAAAAAGAACTGGCATAACTGATATAGAAATAGTAGTTATTATTTTCCCAGCAGCTCTTCCGCGCCAGGCACTGTTCGGAGTCATTTCGGCATCATGATCTGCCCTGGAGGTGGTTGTGGTCAGACCCATTTTACGTGCGAGGACACTCAGGCTCAGAGTAAATAAGGAACTTGTGTGAGGTCACACAGCCTCTAAGGTGCAGGCCTGAGAATCTGAATCTGGGGAGGTCTGACAGCACGTCCTGGCTCTTTATCTGTGTAGTCTTTTTCTTGTGTAGAGGTCTTTGATCTGTCTCCTCTGGAACCCTGGGGTTAATTGATCTCTCCACAGGAATCCCTAACCAGGTGTCCACAGACCCCCAAGCAATCCTTGAATAGAATTTATGATACATTGATTAACAAACAGACACACAAAAACACATATAGGCTCTAATCTGCATTTTCTCATTTTTCTCCTTTCTTTTATTTATTTATTTTTTTGAGACAAAGTCTTGCTCTGTCGCTTAGGCTAGAGTGCAGTGTCGAGATCCCTCCGCCTCCCAAGCTCAAGTGATTCTTGTGTCTCAGCCTCCTGAGTAGCTGGAACTACAGGCATGTGCCACCACACCCAGCTGGTTTTTGTATTTTAAGTAGGGTTATGCCCGTTGGCCAGGCTGGTTTCAAACCTCTGACCTCAAGTGATCTGCCTGCCTCAGCCTCCCAAAGTGCTGGGATTACAGGTGTGAGCCACCGTGCCTGGCCCATTTTCCTCCTTTGGAATATAGGCAAACCACAGCAGAATTAGCAGTCCTTGAGACTGTGTCGCCAATGGAAACCAGGTAGTTTCATATTACACCAGAGTTACAAATGATAGGAAATGTCATTTATAGTTACTGCAATTGCAAAATGAATCCCCACTGCATCTTGTCACTTACTTTGTTAATAAAAATGCACTAATATTACCATATTATATATTTGATTTAACATGTTTAGGGGAACTTCATTTTAATGTAATTGGATTTCTTGGCAAGCCTGTATGTTTTTTACATGTTTGAAAACATTGTCCTGAGAACAGAGCCCCAGGCTTCCTCAGATAGCCCACAGGGTCCATGGTACAAAATGATGGAACTACTGCAAAGACTTGAGGAATGGGCCATTTATTTATTTATTTATTTATTTTTTTGAGACGGAGTTTCATTCTTGTTGCCCAAGCTAGAGTGCAATGGTACAGTCTTGGCTCACTGCAGCCGCCACCTCGTGGGTTCAAGTTGCTCTCTTGCCTCAGCCTCCCGAGTACCTGGGATTACAGGTGCCCACCACCATGTCCAGCTAATTTTTTGTATTTTTAGTAGAGACAGGGTTTCACTATGTTGACCAGGCTGGTCTCGAACTGCTGACCTCAGGCAATCCACCTGCCTTGGCCTCCCAAAGTACTGGGATTGTAGGTGTGAGCCACTGCGCCTGGCCATCATTCCCTCTTTATGTGCAAAATTTCATATAATTTCTCTATAACGTCACCAAAACCTGCACATGTAAGTAGAGAAAGCCTTGATGGAAATTTCTCATTCATTATTTCTTTTCTTTTCCTTTTTTTCTTTTTTTTGAGACATAGTCTCTGTCGCCCAGGCTGAAGTGCAGTGGCGGGATCTCAGCTCACTGCAACTTCCGCCTCCTGGGCTCAAGCAATTCTCCTGTCCCAGCCTCCCGAGTAGCTAGGACCACAGGCACATGCCACCAAGCCCGGCAGATTTTTGCATTTTTAGTAGAGACAGGGTTTTTACCATGTTGGCCAGGCTGGTTGAACTCCTGACCTCGGCCTCCCAAAATGCTGAGATTATAGGTATGAGCTCCTGTGCTCAGCCCATTTATCTCTTAAGTGGACATTAACTGGGCACTGCCTGTGTACCAGGCCCTGTGAGTGGCATGAGAGATACAGGAGAGGACGGGACAAACAGAGATGGAAGTCCTAGCTTTCATGGAGCTGACATTATAAGAAGTCAAGGCAACAATCAAACACTAATCACACATAGAATTAGCTAATCCAAGTGTGACGAGCTGTGGCAGAATGTACTGGGAATTCTTTAACCAATACTGTTTGTCTAAGACCTGAAGAATGACAGTGCCAACAAGGCAGAGAGGGTTAGGCAGAACAGCCCAGGCCCAGCATCAGGGAGCTGGAGCTGGCTCTCTCAGGCTCACCAGACCCAACTCTTACATCTTCAGGAATTTTGTGATCTGATTGTTAAACACAGCCATTATTAAAATTGTTATATGGCTCATGTCTGTAATCCCAGAACTTTGGGAGGCCAAGGCGGGCAGATCACAAGGTCAGGAGATTGAGACCATCCTGGCCAACATGGTGAAACTCTGTCTCTACTAAAAATACAAAAATCAGCTGGGCATGGTGATGCAGACCTATAGTCCCAGCTACTCAGGAGGCTGAGGCAGGAGAATCGCTTAAACCTGGGAGGTGACGGTTGCAGTGAGCCAAGATTGCGCCACTGCACTCTAGTCTGGGCGACAGAGCAAGACTCTGTTTCAAAAAAAAAAAATGTTATATAAACTTACAATTAAATACATTATATTAAAAACGAACAAAATATCTCTCACAGGGCTCTAGAGGTCTTAACAGGTGGAGACTGATGTATTCTTGTACCATGCGAAGATAATGGATTATCTCCCTCCCTCCCTCCCTCCCTTCCTTCCTTCCTTCCTTTCATCTTTCCTTCCTTTTTTTTTCAAAGACAGGGTCTTACTCTGTTGCCCAGGCTGGAGTGCAGTGACTCAATCTTAGCTCACTGCAGCCTTGAACTTCTGGAATCAAGCACTCCTCTCAGGTCACTCTCCTGAGTAGCTGGGACTACAGGTGCATGCCATCATGTCCAGCAAATTTTTAAACTTTTTGTAGAGATGTGTTCTCATTATGTTGCTAGGGCTGGTCTGAAACTCCTGGCCTCAAACAATCCTCCTGCATTGGCTTCCCAAATTACTGGTATTACAGGCGTGAGCCACCATGCCCAGTCTCCCATACATTCTAACCAATTGTATCTTGAACACCACTCATTTCAGCAGTGAAAATTATTTCTAGTATCTTTTCCAGCAAACCCTCTGGTGCAGGGTCCTATAACAACATCTGAAACGCTTGAGCAACTACCCTGCAGGGTGGGTTCCTGATTAGGGTACTTTAAATACTGACTAATTCACTCTGGGTTGCAAATTCAAGTTCATTAATACACCCTCCCTCCTGCTCCACACTATTAGCTCTGGAGACTTTGTGTTGAGACAGGGTCTCACCCTGTCACCCAGGCTAAAGTGCATTGGTGGGATCATGGCTCACAGCAGCCTTGAACTCTAGGGCTCAAGTGAGCCTCCTACCTCAGCCTCCCAAGTAACTGGGACTACAGGTGCATGCCACTAATGCTGGGCTAATAATAATAATTTCTTTTTTGAGAGGGAGTCTTCCTCTGTCGCCCAACCTGGAGTGCAGTGGCACGATCGTGGCTCATTGCAACCTCCGCCTCCCGGGTTCCAGCGATTCTCCTGCCTCAGCCTCCTGAGTAGCTGGGATTACAGGCATGTGCCACCATGTCCAACTAATTTTTTTTTTCTTTCTTTATTTTTATTTTTATTTTTTGAGACAGAGTCTCACTCATCACCAGGCGCCAGGTTGGAGTGCAGTAGTGCGACCTCGGCTCACTGCAACCTCTGCCACCAGGGTTCAAGCAATTCTCCTGCCTCAGCCTCCCGAGTAGCTGGGACTACAGGTGCGCGCCACCACGCCCAGCTAATTTTTTTGTATTTTTAGTAGAGACAGGGTTTCACCATGTTGACCAGGATAGTCTCGATCTCTTGACCTCGTGATCCGCCCGCCTCGGCCTCCCAAAGTGCTGAGATTACAGGCGTGAGCCACCGCGCCCGGCCCATTTTAATTTTTTTAAAGAAGGGGTTTCACCATGTTGGTCAGGCTGGTCTTGAAATCCCGACCTCAGGTGATCCACCTGCCTTGGCCTCCAAAGTGCTTGGATTACAGGCGTGAGCCACCACCCCGGCCCTAATTTTTATATTTTTAATAGAGACAGGGTTTCACCATTTTTGTCAGGCTGGTCTCGAACTCCTGACCTTATGATCCACCTGCCTCGGCCTCCCAAAATGCTGGGATTACAGGTGTGAGCCACCATACCCGACCTATTCATCTTAATTTCAAATGTGATTTGAGTTCTGTATTTTGTTTGCTAACTCTGGCAAACCTAGTTAAAAGACAAAAAAAAAAAAAAAAAGTATGTTCTAGACCCAGTGAAATAGTAGTGACTGTCCCATTAAGAGGTGTAGATTGAATGAATGAATGTAAGAAAAGCCTGGGCCAGGGGCGGTGGCTCATGGTTGTAATCCCAGCACTTTGGGAGGCTGAGGTGGCAGCTCACCTATCAGGAGTTTGAGGCCAGCCTGGCTAACATGACAAAACCCCATCTCTACTAAAAACAGAAAAATTAGTTGAGTGTGGTGGTGTGTGCCTGTGATCCCAGCTACTCAGGAGGCTGAGGTAGGAGAATTGCTTGAACCCAGGAGGCAGAGGTTGCAGTGAACAGAGATTGCACCACTGCACTCCAGCCTGGGAGACAGAGCGAGACTCTATCTCAAAAATAAAAAAGTAAAGCCTGGCACATAGTAGGTGTCTTGTATACTATAGGTGCTCAGTAAATGTTAGATGTTACTATAAAATAGCTAGGACCAGGCACATAGTAGGTTCAGTGCCTGGTACATAGTAGGTGCTCATTAAAGGTTAGATGTTACTATAAAATAGCTAGGACCAGGTCCACAATTCAACAGACTAATATCTACCAGCCTGTACCTCCTTGACAGTGCTCTCTTTGATACCCAAGGCTGGTCGAAGAGCTTCCCACAGTGAAAGAACCCTGTAATATTTATTCAATAACTAGAAGCCCCTGTTTTGCTCAATGAATGGAGAAGCCCCCTTTTGTAAAAATGCACTGATTGCAGAGCCCCTACTTGGGTTTTCACCCCTTCTCTGCACTGATTCATTCACTGCAGTCCTTTGAACGCACAGTGGGGCCACTTTGCTTGGAATAGTCTCTGAAGTCTGGGAAGAGAATCCTTTTAGATAAAGCCCCCACAATTAGCTCCTCCCCTCATCTGCCTCCTCCACCTCTTCCAGAGGCTGCTGCCTTCTAGGTTCTACCTTTGAGAGCTCAGGTGCCTGCTGCCAATTACATTTCCACCATACTTGTGAAACTGTGTAATTAGCCTAATTACAGGATTGCAGGCCATGGCAGCAGGCTGCCCGGGAAAGGGTATTAACCCTGCATCTTCCATGCACATTACAGGCACTCAGTGTCCCAGGACTAGGGAGGTAGGCTCCAGGCCTTCCACCCAGGCTCTGGGTGGCCACTCCTGCCAAGTTGTTCCCTTTCAATGGCCAGAATATTCGACAGTCTTTTCAGAGTCTGTCCACTACAAAGTAGTAATATTAGCAGCACATACTCATGGCCAAACATTTTCAACAGGAGAGAAGTATAAAGTGAGACGTAAAAGTTATCTGAACCGACTGGGTGCGGTGGCTGACGCCTGTAATCCCAGCAATTTGGGAGGCTGAGAGGGGCGGATCACAAAGTCAGGAGATGGAGACCATCCTGGCCAACATGGTGAAACCCTATCTCTACTAAAAATACAAAAAATTAGCTGGATGTGGTATCACATGCTTGTAATCCCAGCTACTCGGGAGGCTGAGGCAGGAGAATCACGTGAAACCAGGAGACGGAGATTTCAATGAGCCAAGATCACAGCACTGCACTCCAGCCTGGCGACACAGTGAGACTCCGTCACACACAGCACCGCACTCCAGCCTGGCGACACAGTGACACTCCGTCACACAGCACCGCACTCCAGCCTGGCGACACAGTGACACTCCGTCACACACAGCACCACACTCCAGCCTGGCGACACAGTGACACTCCGTCACACA
>PVKV010028646.1:0-24694 GCA_004027835.1 Alouatta palliata
TGGAACGGGGAAAGGAAAAGTTAATGGAATAAAATGGAAAGGGGAATGTTATGGGGAATGGATTGGAATGGAATGGTGAATGTTATGGGAAACCGAATGGAATGGAATGCGGAATTGTATATGGAATGGAATGGGGAATCGAATGGAATGGAATGAGGAATTGAATGGGGAATGGAATGAAATGGAATTGGGAATGGAAGGTGGAATGGAATGTTGAATGTAACGGATTGGAATGGGCAATGGAATGGGGAATGAAATAGGATAGAATGAGGAATTGAATGGGGAATTGAATGAAATGCAATGGGAAATGGAATTGGGAATGGAATGGAATGGATTGGGGAATGGAATGCGGAATGAAATTTAATGGAAAGGGAAATGGAATGGTTAATAAAATGGGAAAAGGAATGGTATAGACTGTGGAATACAATGCAGAATGGAATTAGAAATGGAATGGAATGGAATGGAATGGGGAATGGTATGGAATGGAAAGGTAAATGGAATGGGCAATGGAGTGGAATGGCATGGGTAATGGAATGGGGAGTGGAATGGGGAATGGAATGGAACACAACGGTTAATTTAATGGAGAATGCAGTGGAATGAAAAGGGGAATGGAATGGAAAATGGAATGGAATGGGGAATTGAATGGGGAATGGAACTGGGAATGGAATGGAATGTGGAATTGTATATGGAATGGAATAGTGAATGTAATGGAATGGAACGAGAAATGGAATGGAGTATGCAATGGGGAATGGAATGGAATGGAATCAGGAATGGAATGGGGATTGGAATGAAATGGAATGCGGAATTCTATATGGAATGGAATGCAGAACGGAGTGGAATGGACTGGGGAAAGGAATGGGGAATTGATTGGGGAATGGAATGAAATGGAATTGGGAATGGAAGGGGGACTGGAATGTTGAATGTAATTTAATGGAATGGGCAATGGAATGGGGAATGGAATGGGATAGAACATGGAATGGAATGGGGAATTCAATGAAAGTGAATGGGGAATGCAATGGAGAATGATATTGGAAATGGAATGTAATGGAATGGAAAATGGAATGGGGAATGGAATGGAAAGGGAAATGGAAACGGGAATGGAATGGAACAGAAAGGAGAATGGAAAGGGGAGTGGAGGGAGAAGTGGAATGGAATTCAACGGTTAATTTAATAGAGAATGGAATGAAATGAAATGGAATGGGGAATGGAATGGGGAGTGCAATTGAATGGAACGCGGAACGGAATGGGGAATAGAAAGAGAAATTGAAATAAATGGAATGCGGAAATGTATATGGACAGGAATGCAGAAATATACATGGAATGGAATGGGGAATGGAATGGAATGGCATGGAGAATGGAAGAGGCAATGAAATGTTGAATGTAATGGAATGGAATGGGCAAAGGAATGGGGAATGGAAAGGGACAGAATGTTAAATGGAATGGGGAATTGAATGAAATGGAATGGGGAATGTAATGGAGAATGGAAGTGGAATGGAATGGAATAGAATGATTAATGCAATTTGGAATGGAATGGAATGGAACGGGGAATGGAATGGGGTGTGGAATGGAGAATGGAATGGAATGAAATGGGGAATGGAAAGGGGAATTTAACGGAATGCAACGGGGAATGGAATGGGGAATGGAATGTAATGGAACGGGAAATGAAAAGATTAATGGAATGAAATGGAAAGGGGAATGTTATGGGGAAAGGAATGGAATGGAAAGGGGTATGGAATGGGGAATGGAATGGAATGGAACGGGGAGTGGAATGTGGAATAGAATGGGGAATGGAATGGAATAGAATTGGGAATGGAATGGGGAATTGAATGAGGAATGGAATGAAATGGAATTGGGAATGGAAGATCGAATGCAATGTTGAATGTAATGGAATGTAATGGTCAATGGAACGGAAATGGAATGGTATAGAATGTGGAATGGAATGGAGAATTGAGTGAAATGGAATGGGGAATGGATTGGAGAATGGAATTGGGAATGGAATCGTATGGAATTTTGAATGGAATGGGGATTGCAATGGAATGGAATGGGGAATGGAACAGGGTGTATAATGGGGAATGGAAAGGAATGCAATGGTTAATTAAATAGAGAATGGAATGGAATGAAACGGGGAAAGGAAACGGAAACGGAATGGACTGTAACGTGGAATGGAATGGGGAATGGGGAATGGAATGGAATGCAAGGGAATGCAGAATTGTGTAAGGAATGGAATGGGGAAGTTAATGGAATGGAACCGGGAATAGAATACAGAATGGAATGGGGAATGGAATGGAATGGAAAGTGGAATAGCATATGGAAAGGAATGGGGAATGTAATGGGATTGAACGGGGAATGGAATTTGGAACGGAATGTTCAATGGAATAGAACGGAATGCAGAATTAAATGGAAAAAATGGGGAAAGGAATGGAATGCGGAATGGAATATGGAATTGAATGGAGAATGTAATGGACTGGAACTGGGAATGGAATTTGGAATGGAATGGGGAACGACATGGAATGGAAAGCGGAATAGTATATGGAATGGAATGGAGAATGTAATGGAATGGAAAATGGAATGGAATGGAATGCGGAATTGCATATGGAATGAAAGGGGGAATGGAAAGGAATGAAATAGGGAATGGAATGTGGAAATCAATGGGGAACTGAATGAGGAATGGAATGAAATGGAGAAAGGAATGGAATGGACAATGGAATTGGGCATGGAATGGAATGGAAAGGGAAATAGATTTTGGAATAGAATGGAATGGATTGGGGAATGGAATGGGGAATGGAATTGAATGGAAAGGGAAATGGAAAGGGGAATGGAATGGAATGAAACGAAGAATGGAATGGGGAATGGAAAGGAGAATGGAATTGAATGGAATGTGGAATTGTATATGGAAGTTAATGGGGAATAGAATGGAATGGAATGGGGAATGGAATGGGAAATTGAGTGGGGATGGAATGAAATGGAATTGGGAATGGGAGGGGGAATGCAATGTTGAATATAATGGAAAGGAATGCACAATGGAATGGGGAAAGGAATGGGATAGAATGTGGAATGGATTGGGTAAAGGAATGAAATGGAATTTGGAATGGAATGGAGAATGGAATTAGGAATGGAATGGAATAGAATGGGGAATGGAATGGGGAATAAAATGGAATGGAATGGGAAAGGGAATGGGGAATTTAATGGGGAATTGAATGGGGAATGGAATGAAATGTAGTAAGGAATGGAATGGAGAATGGAATTGGGCATGGAATGGAATGGATTGGGGAATAGAATTTGTAATGGAATGGAATGGATTGGGGAATGGAAAGGGGAATGGAATTGAATGGAAAGGGAAATGGAATGGGGAATGGAATGGAATGGAATGGAATGGGGAATTGAATGGGGAATGGAATGGGAAAAGGAAAGGAATGGAATGCAGAATTGTATATAGAATAGAATGTGGAATGTAATGGAATGGAATTGGGCATCGAATGGGGAACTGAATGGGGAATGGAATGAAATGGAATTGGAAATGAAAGGGGAAATGGAATGTTGAATGTAATGGAAAGGAATGGGGAATGGAATGGGGAATGGAATGGAATGGAATGGGGAATGGAATGGTTAATGGAAGGGGGAATGGAATGGAATGGAATGGAAAGCGGAATTGTGTATAAAATGTTATGGGGAATTGAATGGAATGGAATGGGGAATGGAATGGGGATTTGAATGGGGAATGGAATAAAATTTAATTGAAAAAGGAAGGGGGAAAGGAATGTTGAATGTAATGGAATGGAATGGGCAATGCTGTGGGAAATGGAATGGTACAGAATGTAGAATGGAATCGGGAATTGAACGAAATGGAATAGGGAATGCAATGGAATGGAATGGGGAATGGAATGGGGAATAGAATGAAATGGAATACAGAATTGTATATAGAATGGAATGGTTAATGGAATGGAAAGAGGAATGGAATGGGTAATTGAATGGGGAAAGGAATGTAATGGAACGGGGAATGGAAAGGTTAATGGAATGAAATGGAATGGGGAATGTTATGGGGAATGTAATGTAATGGAATGGGGAATGGAGTGGGTAATGGAATGGGGAATGGAATGGGACAGAATGTAGAATGGAATCGGGAATTGAATGAAATGGAATGGGGAATGCAATGGAATGGAATGGGGAATGGAATGGGGAATGGAATGAAATGGAATGCAGAATTGTATATAGAATGGAATGGTTAATGGAATGGAAAGAGGAATGGAATGAGTAATTGAATGGGGAAAGGAATGTAATGGAACGGGGAATGGAAAGGTTAATGGAATGAAATGGAATGGGGAATGTTATGGGGAATGTAATGGAATGGAATGGGGAATGGAGTGGGTAATGGAATGGGGAATGGAATGGGACAAAATGGGGAATGGAATGGGGAAAGTAATGGAACGGAAAGGGGACTGGAATGGGGAATGGAAAAGGGAATGGAATGGAATGCAATGCGGAATTGTATATTTAATGGAGTGGGGAATGGAACGGGGAATTGAATGGGTAATGGAATGAAATGGAATTGGGAATGGAAGGGGGAATTGAATGTTGACTGTAATGGAGAGGAATGGGAAATGGAATGGGGAAATGAATGGGATAGAATGTGAAATGAAATGGGGAATGAAATGGAATTGAACGTGAAATTGAATGAGGAATTGAGTGAAATGGAATGGGGAATGGAATGGATAATGGAATTGGGAATGGAATGGAATGGAATATCGAATGGAATTGGGATTGGAATGGAATTGAATGTGGAATGGAAATGTTAATGGAATGAAATAGCTTGGGGAATGCTGTTGGAAAGGGAATGGAATGGAATGGGAACGGACTGGGGAATGGAATGGAATGGAACGGAGAATGGAATGGAGAATGGAATTTGGAATGAAATGGGAAATGGAATGGAATGGAAAGCGGAATTGTATATGGAATGGAAAGGGGAATGGAATGGACAGGAATGGGGAATGTAATGGGGATTTCAATGTGTAATTGAATGAAATGGAATAGGGAATGCAAGCGGGATTTCAATGTTGAATGTAATGGAATGAATGGGCAATGGAATGGGGAAGGGAATGGGATAGAATGTGGAATGGAATGGGGAATGGAATGGGGAAGGGAATATAATGGAACAGGGAATGGATAGGTTAATGTAATGAAATGGAATGGGGAATGGAATGGGGAATGAAATGGAAAGGAATGTGGAATGGAATATGGAATGGAATGTGGAATAGAATGGAATGGAACGGGGAATGTAATGGGGAATGTAGTGGGGAATGGTATGGAATGGAATGCGGAATTTTATATGTAATGGAATCGGGAATGGAATGGGGAATGGAATGGAATGGAAAGGGAATTGGAATGGGGAATGGAATGGGGAATGGAATGGGGAATGGAATGAAATGGAATTTGGATTGGAAGGGGAATAGAATGTTGAATGTAATGAAACGGAATGGGCAATGGAATATGGAATTTAATGGGATAGAAAGTGGAATGGAATTGGAAATGAATGAAATGGAATGAGGAATGGAATGCAGAATGGAAATGGGAATGGAATGCAATTGAACGGTGAATGGAATGGGGAATGGAATGGAATTGAAAATGAAATGGAATGGGGAATGGAAAGGTATGGAAAAGGGAATGGAACGGGCAGTGGAATGGGGATGGGAATGTAATGGAACGGGGAATGTAAAGGTTAATGGAAAGAAATGGAATGGGGAATGTTATGGGGAATGGAATGGAATGGAATGTGGAATGAAATGGGGAATGCAATGGGGAATGGAATGGAGAATGGAATGGAATGGAATGGAATGGGTAATGGAATGTGAAATGGAATTTGGAATGGAATGGGATAAAATGTGGAATGCAATGGGGAATGGAATGGGGAAAGGAATGGAATGGAATGGGTAATGGTACGTGAAATGGAATGGGGAATGGAATGGGATAAAATGGGGAATGGAATGGGGAATGGAATGCGGAATGAAATGGAATGGAACGGGAAATGGAATGGGGAATGGAATGGGATAGAATGTGGAATGGATTGGGGAAAGGAATGAAATGGAATGGGGAATGGAATGCGGAATGGAATGGAATGGAACGGGGAATGGAAAGGGGAATGGAATGGGATAGAATGTGGAATGGATTGGGGAAATTAATGAAATGGAATTGGGAATGGAATGGAATGGAATGGGGAATGGAATGGAATGGAATGCGGAATTGTATATAGAATGGAATGGGGAATGTAATGGAATGGAATGGAAACTCGAATGTGGAATTGAATGGGGAATGGAATGAAATCGAATTGGGAATGGAAGTTCGAATGTAATGTTGAATGTAATGGAAAGTAATGGGCAATGGAATGGGATGTAATGTGGAATGGATTGGGGAAAGAAATGAAATAGAATGGGGAATGCAATGGAGAATGGAATTGGGAATGGAATTTAACGGAATGGGGAATGGAATGGGGAATGGAATGGAATGGAAAGGGAAAGGGAATGGGAAATGGAATGAAATGGAGTAAGGATGGAATGGAGAATGGAATTGGGCATGGAATGGAATGCAATGGGAAATAGAATTTGGAATGGAATGGAATGGATTGGGGAATGGAATGGGTAATTTAATTGAATGGAAAGGTAAATGGAATGGGGAATGGAATGGAATGGAACATGGAATGGAATGGGGAATGGAATTTAATGGAATGTGGAATTCTATATGGAATGGAATGAGGAATGGAATGGAATAGAATGGGGAATGGAATGGGGAATTGAATGGGGAATGGAATTAAATGTAATTGGGAATGGAAGGGGGAATGGAATGTTGAACGTAATGGAAAGGAATGGGCAATGGAATATGGAATAGAATGGCAGAGAATGTGGAATGGATTGGGGAAAGGAATGAAATGGAATGGAGAATGGAATGGAGAACGGAATTGCGAATGGAATGGAATGGAATGGGGAATGGAATGGGGAACGGAATGGAATGGAATGCAGAAATGTATATGGAATGGAATGGGGAATGGAATGGGGAATTAAATGGGGAATGGAATGGAATGGAATGGAATGTGAAATAGAATGGGGAATGTAATGGGATAAAATGATGAATGGAATGGGGAATGGAATGGAGAATGGAATGGAATGGAACGAAAAATGGAATGGGGAATGAAATGGGGAAGGGAATGGAATGGAATGCGGAATTTCATATGGATCGAATGGGGAATTGAATGGAATGGAATTTGGAATGGAATGTGGAATTCAATGGGGAATGGAATGAAATGGAATTGGGAGTGGAAGGGGGAATGGAATATTGAATGTAATGGAATGGAATGGGCAATGGAATGGGGAATTGAATGGGATAGAATGTGGAATGGAATGGGTAATTGAATGAAATCGAATGGGGAAGGGAATGGGGAATGGAATAGAATGGAATAGGGAATAGAATTGAGAAGGGAATGAGGAATGGAATGGAATGGAAAGGGAAATGGAATGGGGAATGGAATGCGGAATTCAATGGGGAATGAAATGAAATGGAATTAGGAATGGAAGGGGGAATGGAATGTTGAAAGTAATGAAACAGAATGGGCAATGGAAGAGGGAATGGAATGAGATAGAAAGTGGAATGGAATGAGTAAATGAATGAAATGGAATGGGGAATGGACGGCAGAATGGACTTGGGAATGGAATGCAATGGAACGATTAATGGAATGGGGAATGGAATGTAATGGAAAATGAAATGGAATGGGGAATGGAATGGAATGAAATGGGGAATGGAACGAGGAGTGATATGGGGAATGGAATGGAATGTAATGGTTAATTTAATGGAGAATGGAGTGGAATGAAACAGGGAAAGAAAAGGTGAATGGAATGGAATGGAAAAGGAAATAGAGTGTGGAATGTAATGTAATGGAATGGGGAATGGAAGGGTTAATGGAATGAAAGGGAATTGGGAATGCTATGGGAATGGAATGGAACGGAATGTGGAATGGAATGGGGAATGGAATTGGGAAAGGAATGGAATGTAATGTGGAATGGAATTGGGAAAGGAATGGAATGTAATGGGGAATGTAATGGGGAATGGAATAGAATGGAAAGGGAAATAGAATGGGGAATGGAATGCGGAATTGAATGCGGAATGGAATGAAACGGAATGGGGAATGGAATGGAGAATGGAATTGGGAATGGAATGGGGAATGAAATGGAATGGAATGCGGAATTGTATATGGAATGGAATGGGGAAAGGAATGGGGAATTGAAAGAAGAATGTAATGTAATGTAACGGGGAATGGAAATGTTAATGGAATGAAATGGAATGGGGAATGTTATGGGGAATGGAATGGAATGGAAAGGCAAACTGAATGGGGAATGGAATGGAACGGAATGGGGAATGGAACCGGGAATGGAATGGAATGCAATAGTTAATTTACTGCAGAATACAATGGAATAAAACAGGAAATAGAAAGGGGAATTGAATGGAGTGGACTGGAGAACGGAATGGGGAATGGAATGTAATGGAACGGTTAATGGAAAGGTCAATGGAATGAAATGGAATGCAGAATGTCATGGGAATGTAATGGGGAATGGAATGGGGAATTGAATGGCAATGGAATGAAATGGAATTGTTAATGGAAGGAGTAAGGAAAGTTGAATGTAATGGAATGGAATGGATAATGGAATGGGATAGAATGTGGAATGGAATGGGGAATTGAATGAAATGGAATGGGGAATGGAATGCAGAATGGAGGTGGGAATGGAATGGAATGGAATGGAAAGGGAAATGGAATGTGGAATGGAATGGAATGGAAAGGGAAATGGAAAGGGAATAGAAAGAAATGAAAGGGAATGGAAAGGTTAATGGAATGAAATGGAATGGAGAATGTTAAGGAGAATGGAATAGAATGGAATGAGGAATGGAAAGGGGAATGTAATGGAATGGAACGGGGAATGGAAAGACTAATTGAATGAAATGGAATGGGGAAAGTTACGGGGAATGGAATAGAATGGAATGGGAAATGGTAAGGGGAATGTAATAGAATGCAATGGGGAATGGAATGGGGAATGGAATGGAATGGAATGCGGAATTGCATATGGAATGGAATGGGGAATTCAATAAAATGGAATGGGGAATGGAATGGAGAATGGAATTGGAAATAGAATGTAATGCAATGGTGAATGGAACGGGGAAAGGAATGGGATGAAAAGGGAAATGGAATGGGGAAAAAATGGAATGGAACAAGGAATGGAACGTTGAGTGGAATGGGGAATGGAATGGAAAGCAAAGATTAATTTAATGGAGAATGGAATGGAATGAAACAGGCAATGGAAAGGAAAATGGAATGGAATGGAACGGGGAATGGAATGTAAAGGAAAGGGGAATGGAAAGGTTAATGGAATGAAATGTAATGGGGAATGCTATGGGCAATGGAATGGAAGGCAATGGGGAATGGAATGGGGAATGGAATGGAATGGAAATGGGAGTGGAATAGGGAATGGAATGGAATGCAACGGTTAATTTAATGGAGAAGAGAATGAAATGAAACGGGGAATGGAATGGAGATTGGAATGGAATGGAATGGGAATGGAATGGCGATTTAAATGGAATGGAATGGGGAATGGAATGGGGAATTATATAGGGAACGGAATGGAATAAGTAATTGTATATGAAACGGAATTGGGAATGGAATGGAATGGAATGGGAATGGAATGTTGAATTGAATGAGGAATTCATTGAAATGGAATAGGGAATGCAAGGAGGAATGGCACGTTGAATGTAATGGAATGGAATGGGCAATGCAATGTGGAATGGAATGGGAAAGAATGTGGAATGGAATGGGAAATTGAATGAGATGGAATGGGGAATTGAATGAAATGAAATGGGGAATGGAATGGAGAATGGAATTGGTAATGGAAAGGAATGGAACGGGGAATGGAATGGGGAATGGAAAGGAATGGAATGCGGAAGTGTATATGGAATAGAATGGTTAATGAAATGGTATGGGAAATGGAACGGGGAATTGAATGGGGAATGGAATGTAATGGAATGGGGAATGGAATGGTTAATGGAATGAAATGGAATGGGGAATGGATTGAAAAATGGAATGTAATACAATGGGGATGGGAATGTGTAATGGAATGTAGAATGGAATGGGACAAAATGGGGAATGGAATGAGGAAACGAATGCAATGTAAAGGGCAATTTAATGGGGAATGGAATGGGGAATGGAATGGAATGCAATGCAAAATTGTATATTTAATGGAATGGGGAATGGAATGGGGAATTGAATGGGGAATGGAATGAAATGGAATTGGGAATGGAAGGGGGAATGGAATGTTGAATGTAATGGAATGGAATGGGCAATGGACTGGGGAACTGAATGGGAAAGAATGTGAAATGGAATGGGGAATGGAATGGAGAAAGAATTGGGAATGGAATGGAATGGATTGGCGAATGGAATGTTGAATGGAATGGAATATAAAGTGAAATGGAATGGGGAATGCAAAGGAATGGAACAGGGAATGGAATGGGGAATGGATTGGGGAATGGAATGGATTCGAATGCGGAATTGTATATGGAATGGAAGAGGAATATAATGGAATCTAATGGGAAATGGAATGGGGAATTTAAAGGGAATGGAATGAAATGGAATTGGGAATGGAAGGTGAAATGGAATGTTGTACATAATGGAATCAAATGGGCAATGGAATGGAAAAAGGAATGGGATAGATTGTGGAATGGAATGGGGAATGAAATGAAATGGAATGGGGAATGGAATGGAGAAAGGAATTGTGAATGGAATGGAATGGAAGGCGGAATGGAATGGGGAATGGAATGGGGAATGTAATAGGATAGAATGTGGTATGGAATGGGGAATTGAATGGGGAATTGAATGCAATGGAATGAGGAATTGAATGTGGAATGGAATGGGGAATGGAGTGGGGAATTGAATGGGGAATGGACTGAAATGGAATTGGAAATGGAAGGGGGAATGGAATGTTGTACATAATGGAATCAAATGGGAATGGAAAGGTAATGGAATGCAATGGAATGCGGAATGGTATCTGGAATGGAATGGAATGTGGAATGCATTGGTGGTTTGAATGGATAATTTAATGAAAAGGATTTGGGAATGGAATGGGGAACGGAATGATGAATGTAATGGAATGGAATGGGCAATGGAATGGGGAATGGAATGTGGTAGAATGTGAAATAGAATAGGGAATTAAATGAAATGGAATGGGGAATGGAATGGATAATTGAATGGGGAATGGAATGGAATGGAATTGGAAATGGAATTGGGAATGGAATGGAATGGAAAGGGAAATGGAATGGGGAGTGGAATGGAATAAAATGGGGAATGGACCGAGAAATGCAATGGGGAATGGAATAGAATAAAATGGGGATGGAATCTGGAATTAAATGAGGTGAGGAATGGAGTGGAATGGAATGGGGACAGGAATGGGAAATGGTAAGGGGAATGAAATGGAATGGAATGAGGAACTGTATATGGAATGGAATGTGGAATGGAATGGGGAAGTTTATGGGAAATGGAATGAAGTGGAATTGAGAATGGCAGGCGGAATGGAATGCTGAATGTAATGGAATGGAAAGGGCAATGGAATGGGGAATGGAATGGGGAATAGAATGGAATGGAAAGGGAAATGAAATAGGGAATGGAATTTGGAATGGAATGGAATCGAATGTGGAATTCTACATGGAATGGAATGGGGAATGTAATGGAATGGAATGGGAAATGGAATGGAAAATTTAATGCGAATGGAATGAAATGAAATTGAAAATGGAGGGAGAATGGAATGTTGAATGGAATGGAATGGAATGGGCAATGGAATGGGGAATGGAATGTGATAGAATGTGGAATGGAATGGGGAATTCAATGAAATGGAATTAGGGATGGAAAGGAGAATGGAATTGGAAATAGAATGGAATGCAATGGGGAATGGAATGGGAAATGGAATGGAATGGAAAGGGAAATGGAATGGGGAAAAAATTGAATGGAACGAGGAATGGAATGGGGAGTGAAATGGGGAATGGAATGGAATGAAAAGATTAATTGAATGGAGAATGGAATAGAATGAAACGGGCAATGGAAAGGGGCATGGAATGGAATGGAACTGGGAATGGAATGTAAAGGAAAGGAGAATGGAAAGGTTAATGGAATGAAATGAAATGGGGAATGGAATAGCTGGCAATTGGGAATGCAATGGGGAATGGAATGGAATGGAAAGGGGAGTGGAATAGGGAATGGAATGGAATGCAAGGGTTAATTTAATGGAGAAGAGAAAGGAATGAAACGGGGAATGGAATGGGGAAGGGAATGGAATGGACTGGGGAATGTTATGGGGAATGGAATGGGGAATGGAATGGGGAATTAAATCGAATGAAATGGGGAATGGAATGGGGAATTATATGGGGAATGGAATGGAATGGAATGCGGAATTGTATATGAAACGGTATTGGGAATAGAATGGAATGGAATGCGGAATGGAATGTTGAATTGAATAGGGAATGGAATGGAATGGAATGGGGAAGGCAAGGGGGAACGGCACGTTGAATGTAATGGAATGGAATGGGCAATGCAATGGGGAAAGAATGGGATAGAATGTGGAATGGAATGGGAAATTGAATGAAATGAAATGGGGAATTGAATGAAATGGAATGGGGAATGGAATGGAGAATGAAATTGGGAATGGAATGGAATGGATTGGAATGGGGAAATGAATGGGGAATGGAATGTAATGGAACAGGGAATGGAACGGTTAATGGAAAGAAATGGAATGGGGAAAGTTATGGGAAATGAAATGGAATGGAATGGGGATTGAAATGGGTAAAGGATTGGGAAATGGAAGGTAAAAGCATGGGGATATGAATGTGAAATGAAATGGCGAATGGAATGGGACAAAATGGGGAATGGAATGAGGAAAGGAATGGAATGGAAAGGGGAATGGAATGGGGAATGGAATGTGGAATGGGATGGAATGCAATGCGGAATTGTATATTTAATGGAATGGGGAATGGAATGGGGAATTGAATGGGGAATGGAATAAAATGCAATTGGGAATGGAAGGGGGAATGGAATGTTGAATGTAATGGAATGGAAGGTGAAATGGAATGGGGAATTGAATGAAATGGAATGGGGAATAGAATGGAATGGAATGGGAAATGGATTGAGGAATGGAATGGAATGGAATGGAATGCGGAATTGTATATGGAATGGAATGGGAAATATAATGGAATCAAATGGGGAATGGAATGGGGAACTAAAAGGGAATGGAATGAAATGGATTTGGGAATGGAATTTAATGGAATGGGGAATGGAATGGGGAACGGAATGGAACAGAAAGGGAAATGGATTGGAGAATGAAATGGAATGAAACAGGGAATTTAAAGAGGAAAAGAATGGAATGGAATGGTGAATGGAATGCAGAAGGGAATGGAATGGAATGGGGAAAGGAAAGGTAATTGGAATGAAATGGAAAGGGGAAAGTTATGGGGAATGGAACGGAATGGAATTGGGAATGGAATGGGGAACACAATTTAATGGAACGAGGAATAGAATGGGTAATGGAATGGGGAATGGAATGGAATGAAACGGGAATGGAATGGGGAATGGAATGGTGAATGGAATGGAATAGAATGGGGAATGCAAAGGGAATGGAATGGGGAATGGAATGGAATTGAAGGAGACATGGAATGGGAAATCAAATGTAATGGAACGGGGAAAGTAAAGCTTAATGAAATAAAATGGAATGGGGAATCTTATTTGGCATGGAATGGAATTGAATGGGGAATTGAGTGGGGAATGGAATGGAAAAAATGGGAACGGAATATGGAATGCAATGGGGAATAGAATGGAATGGAATGCGGAATTATATAAGGTATGGAATGGGGAACGGAATGGAATGGAATGGGGAATGGAATTGGGATTTGAATGGGGAATGGAATTAAATGGAATTGGGAATGGAATGGGGTATTGAATCGGGAATGGAAAGAAATGGAATTGGGAATGGAAGAGGGAATGGAATGGGATAGGATGTGGAATGGAATGGGGAATGCAATGAAATGGAATGGGGAATGGGAAGGATAATGGAAATGGGAATGGAATGGAATGGAATGGGGAATGGAACAGGGAATGGAATGGAGAATGGAATGGAATGGAACAGGGAATGGAATGGTGAATGCAATGGCGAATGGAATGGAATGGAACGGGGAATGGAAAGGGGAATGGAATGGAATGTATGGGGGAGTGGAATGGGGAATGGAATGGAATGCATCGCTTAATTTAATGGAAAATGGAATGGAAGGAAATGGGTAATGGAAAGTTGAATGGAATGCAATGGAACTGGGAATCTAATGTGGAGTGGAATGTAATGGAACGGGGAATGGAAAGCTTAATGGAATGAAATGGAATGGGGAATGTTATGGGGAATGGAATGGGGAGTGGAATGGAATGGAATGGGGAATGGAATGGGGAATGGAATGGGGAATGGAATGGAATGAAATGCGGAATTGTATATGGAATGTAATGGGGAATTGAATGGAATGGAATGGGGAATGGAATTAGGAATGGAATGGAAAGGAACGGGGAATGGAATGGGGAATGGAATGGAATCGAAGGCGGAATTGTATATGGAATGGAATGGTTAATGGAATGGAATGGGGAATGGAATGGGGAATTGAATATGGAATGGAATGTTATGGAATGGGGAATGGAAAGGCTAATGGAATGAAATGAAATGAGGAAAGTTATGGGTAATGAAATGGAATGAAGAATGGAATGGGGAATGGAATGGAATAGAATGGGGATTTGAATGTGAAATGGATGGGGAATTTAATGGGACAAAATGGGGAATGGAATGGGGAAAGTAATGGAATGGAAAGGGGAATGCAATGGGCAATGGAATGGGGAATGCAATGGAATGCAATGAAGAATTATATATTTAATGGAATGGGGAATTGAATGGGGAATGGAATGAAATGGAATTGGGAATGGAAGGAGGAATGGAATGTTGAATATAATGGAATGGAATGGGCAATGGAATGGAGAACTGAATGGGATAGAATGTGAAATGGAATGGGGAATGGAATGAAATGGAATGGGGAATATAATGGAAAATGGAATTCGGAATGGAATGGAATGGAATGTGGAATGGAATGTTGAATGGACTGGAATACAAAGGGAAATGGAATGGGAAATACAATGGAATGGAACAGGGAATGGAATGGGGAATGGATTGGGGAATGGAATGGAATAGAATGCAGAATTGTATAGGGAATGGAATGGGGAATGGAATGGAATATAATGGGGAAAGAAATGGTGAATTTAAAGGGGAATGGAATGAAATGGAATTGGGAATGGAACAGGGAATTTAACGTAGAATGTAATAGAATGGAATGGGAAATGAAATCGGGAATGAAATGGGGAATCGAATGGAATGGAATGCGGAATTGCATATCGCATGGAATATTGAATGGGATTTTATGGAATGAGGAATGGAATGAAATGTAATTGGGAATGGAGGGGGAATGGAATGATGAATGTAATGGAATTTAATGGGCAATGGAAATGGGAATGGAATGGGATAGAATGTGGAATGGAAGGGGGACTGAATGAAATGGAATGGGGAATGGAATGGAGAAAGTAATTTGGAAAGGATTGGAATGGAATTGGGAATGCAAAGGGGAATGGAATGGAATCAAATGGGGAATGGAATGGGGAATTGAATGTGAAATGGAATTAAATGGAATTTGGAATGGAAGGGGGAATGGAATGTTGAATGTAATGAAATGGAATGGGGAATGCAATGGGGAATGGCATGGAATGGAAGGAGGAATGGAATAGGTAATGGAATGCGGAATTGTATGTGGAATGGAATGGGGAATGGAATGGGGAATAGAATGGGGATCAGAATGAAGTGGAATTGGCAGTGGAAGGGGGAATGGAATGTTGAACGGAATGGGCAATGGAATGGGCAACGAAATTAGGAATGGAATGGGGAATGGAACGGAATGGAGTGTGGAATTTTATATGGAATGGAATGGGGAATGGAATGGAATGGAATGGGGAATGGAATGGAGAATGCAATTGGGAATATAGGGAAACGCAACGGTTAATTTAATGGAGAATTTAATGGAATGAAACAGGGAATGAAAAAAGTAATGGAATGGAATGGGGAATGGAATGGGTAATTAAATGGGGAATGGAATTGGGAATGGAATGGAATGGAATGCCGAATTGTATATGGAATGGAATGGGCAATGTTATGGAATGGAATGGGGAATGGAATAGAGAGTGGAATTGGGAATGGAATGGAATGGAATGGGGAATGGAATGGGTAATGAAATGTTTATTGGAATGGGGAATGGAATGGAATGGAATGCCAAATTGTGTATGGAATGGAATGGGGAATGGAATGGAATGGAATGGGGAATGGAATGGAGAGTGGAATTTGTAATGGGATAGAATGGAATGGGGAATGGCATGGGTAATGAAATGGGGATTGGAAAGGGGAATGGAATGGAATGGAATGCCGAATT
Organism: Alouatta palliata; assembly: GCA_004027835.1. NCBI lineage: Eukaryota > Metazoa > Chordata > Mammalia > Primates > Atelidae > Alouatta > Alouatta palliata. The sequence continues at coordinate 16,564 of PVKV010028646.1, forward strand.
GTATATGGAACGGAATGGGGAATGCAATGAAATGGAATTGGGAATGGAAGGGGAAATGGAATTTTGAATGTAATGGAATGGAATGGGAAATGGAATAGGGAATAGAATGGGATAGAATGTAGAATGGAATGCGGAATTGAATGAAATGGAATGGGAAATGGAATGGAGAATCGAATTGGGAATGGAACGGAATGGAATGGGGAATGGAATGGAGAATGGAATGGAATGGAAAGGGAAATGAATGGGGAATGAAATTGAATGGAAAGTTGAAAGGAATTGGGTACGGACTGTGGAACAGAATGGAATGGAATGAGGAATTGCATGTGGAATGGACTGTGGAATGGAATGAAATGGAATGGAATTGGGAATGAAAGGGGTAATGGAATTTTGAATATAATGGAATAGAATGGGCAATGAATTATGTAATGGAATGACATAGAATGTGAATGGAATTGGGAATGGAATGGAATGTAATGGGGAATGGAATGGAGAATTGAATTGGAAATGGAAAGAAATGGAATGGGGAATGGAACAGGGAGAGGAATGGGGAATGGAATGGAATGCAATGGTTAATTGAATGGAGAATGTAATGTAATGGAATGGGGAATGGAAAGGGGAATGAAATGGAATGGAACAGGAATGGAATGGGTAATGGAATGGAATGCAATGGGGAATGGAATGGGGAATGGAATTGAATGGAATGTGGAATTGATTATGGAATGGAATGGGGAATGGAATGGGGAAATGAATGGGAAATGGAAAGAAATGTAACTGGGAAAGCAAGGGGGAATGGAATGTGGAATGGAATGGAATGTGCAATGGAATGGGGATTGAAATGGGCTAGAATGTGGAATGGAATGGGGGATGGAATGAATTGGAATGAGAAATTGAAAGGAGAATGGAATTTGGAATGGAATGGAAGGGAATACGGAGTGGAATGGGGAGTGGAATGGAATGGAAATCGGAATTGTATGAGAAATGAAATGGGGAATGGAATGGGGAATTGATTGCTGATTGGAATATAATGGAACAGGGAACAGAAAGGTGAATGGAATGAAATGGAATGGGGAAGGTTATGGGGAATGGAATGGAACGGAATGGGGAATAGAATGGGGAATGCAATGCGGAATGGAAAGGAATAGAATGATCATGAAAAGTGAAATGGATTGGGGAATGGAATGGCATAAAATGGGGAATAGTATGGGGAATAGAATGTGGAATGGAATGGAATGGAATGCGAAAATTCATATGGAATGGCATAAAATGGGGAATAGTATGGGGAATAGAATGTGGAATGGAATGGAATGGAATGCGAAATTTCATATCTAATGGAATGGGCAATGGAATGGAATGGAATGGGGAATGGAATGGGAAATGGAATGGGGAATGGATTGAAATGGAATTGGGAACGGAAGGTGGAGGGGAATGTTGAATGTAATGAAAAGCAATGGGCAATGGAATGGGGAATGGAATGGGATGGAATGTGGAATGTAATGGGTAATTGAAAGAAATGGAATGGGGAATGGAATGGAGAATGTAATTGGGAATGGAATGGAATGGAATTTGGAAAGGAATGGGGAATGCAATGGAGTGTAAAGGGAAATGAAATGGGGAATGGAATGGGCAAATGAATGGGGAATTGAATGAAATGGAATTGGGAAAGGAATGGAGAATGGAATGGAATGGAATGGAATGACCAATTGTATATGGAATGGAATGGGCAATGGAATGGAATGGAATATGGAATGGAATGGTTAATTGAATGGGGAATGGAATGAAATGGAATTGGGAATGGAAGGGGCAATGGAATGTGATAGAATATGGAAAGGAATGGGGAATTGAATGAAATGGAATGCGGAATGGAATGGAGAATTTAATTGGGATTGTAATGGAATGGAATGGGAAATGGAATAGGGAATTGAATGGGGAATGGAATGAAATAGAATTGGTAATGGAATGGGGAATGGAATGAGGAATGGAATGGGGAATTGAATGGGGAATGGAATTAAATGGAATTGGGAATGAAAGGGGGAATGGAATGTTGGGTGTAATGGAGTGGAATGGAAAATGGAATGGGGAATGGAATGGAATGGAACCAGGAATGGAATGGGGAATTGAATAGGGAATGGAATGAAATGGAATTTTTAGTGGAATGGGGAATGGAATGGAATGGAATGCGGAATGGAATGCGGAATTGGATGGGGAATGGAATGAAATGAAATTGGGAATGAAATTGGGAATTGAATTTTGAATGCAATGGAGTGGAATGGAGAATGGAATGGGGAATGGAATGGAATGGAACGGGGAATGGAATGGGCAATGGAATGCGGAATGAAATGGGAAATAGGATGTGGAATTCTATATTTAATGGAATGGGGAATGGAATGGACAATAGAATTGGGAACATAATGGAATGGAACGGTGAATGGAACAGGGAGTGTAATGGGGAATGGAATGGAATGCAACGGTTAATTTAATGGAGAATTGAATGGAATGGAATCGGGAATGGAAAGGAGAATGGAATGAAATGGAACAGGGAATGGAATGGGGAATGGAATGGGGAACGGAATGTTGAATGCAATGGAATGGAATGGGCAAGGAAATGGGAAATGGAATGGGGAATGGAATGGAATGGAATGTGGAACTGTACATGGAATGGAATGGGAAATGGAAAGGAATGGAATGGGGAATGGAATGTAAAATGGAATTGGGAATGGAATGGAATGGAATGTAGAATGGAACAGGGAGTGGAATTAGGAATGGAATGCAATGCAAAGGTTAATTTAATGGAGAATGGAATGGAATGAAATGGGAATCGAGATAGGAATACAATGGAGGAATGTAATGGAACAGGGAATGGAAAGGTTAATGGAATGAAATGGAATGGGGACAGTTATGGGTAAGGGAATGGAAGGGAATGGGGAATAGAATGGGGAATGGAATGGAATGGAACGGGGAATGGAATGGAGAATGGAATGGGGAATGGAATGGAATGGAATGGACAAAGGAATGGGGAATGGAATGGTATAGAATGTGGAATGGAATGGGAATTCGAACTAAACGGAATGGGGTATGCAATGGAGAATGGAATTCGGAATGGAACTGAATGAAACGGAGAATGGAATGGGGTATTTTATGGGGAATGGATTGAAATGGAATTTGGAAACTAATGGGGAATGTAATGGAATGGAATGCGGAATTGTATATGGAATGGAATGGGAATGGAATGGAATGGGAAATGTAATGGGGAATGGAATTGATTGGAATGGGGAATGGAATGGGTAATAGAATGGTATGGGATGGGAAATGCAATGGGGAATGTAATGGAATGTAACGAGGAATGGAATGGGGAATGGAACAGAATGGAATGGAGAATGGAATGGTATGAAATGTGGAATGGAATGGGGAATCTAATGGATTGGAATGGGGAATGAAGTATGGAATGGAATGGGGAATGGAATGGTGAATGGGATAGCATAGAATGAGGAATGGAATGGGGAATGGAATGGGGAAAGGAATGAAATGGAATGGGTAATGTAATGGAAAATGGAATGGGGAAAGGAAAGTTATGAAATGGCGAATGGAATGGCAAATGGAATGGGAATTGAAGGAGGAATTAAATTGAATGGAATGGTGATTGGAATGGTTAATGGAATGGAATGGAACGTGGAGTGGAATGGGGAATATAATGGAATAGAAAGGGGAATAGAATGGGGAATGCATTGGAATGGAATGGGGAATGGAATGGAATGCAATGGGGAAAGGAATGGGGAATGGAATGAAATAGAATGGGGAATGGAATGGGGAGTAGAATGCGGAATGGTAGGGGGAATGTAATGAAATGGAATGGGGAATGGAATGGGGAATGGAAAGAAATAGAATGTTTAATGGAATAGAGAATGGAATGGGGAATGGAATGGAATGGAATGGAATGGAATGGAATGGGGAATGGAATTTGAAATGGAATTGCGAATGGAATGGGGTAAAATGTAGAATGGAATGGGGAATGGAGTGGGGAATGGAATGGATTGGAACTGGGAATGGAATGGGGAATTGAAAGGAATGGAACTGGGAATGAAATGAGGAATGGAATGAAATCAAATGGAATGAGGAATGGAATTAGGAATGGAATGGGGGTGGAATGGAATGTAAAGGGGAATAGAAAGGGGAATGGAATGAAATGGAACACGGAATGGAATGGAATGGAATGGAACAGGGAATGGAATGGGGAATGGAATGGAATGAAACAGGGAATGGAAAGGGGAATGGAATCGAATGGAATGGGGAATGGAATGGGTAATGGAATGGAACAGAATGTGGAAAGGAATGGGTAATGGAATTGAATGGAATGGGGAATGGAAAGGTGAATGGAATGGAATGAAACGGAATGGAATGCAAAGGAATGGTGAATGGAATAGGTAATGGAATTGAATTGAATGGGGAATGGAATGGGGAATGGAATGGGGAATGGAATGGAATGGAAGGGGAAATGGAATGGGAAATGCAATGATGCATGGAATGGAGAATGGAAAGCGGAATGGTATGGAGTGAAAAATGGAATGAAATAGCTATGAGATGTGGAATGGAATGGGATACAATGTGGAAGGCAATGGGTAATGGAATGGTGAATGGAATGGAATGGAACAGGTAATGGAACAAGGAATGGAATGTAATCGAATGGGGAATGCAACGAGGAAAGGAGCGGAGTAGAAATGGGAATGTAAAGGGGAATGGAACGGAATAAAATGGGGAATGGAATGAGGAAAGGAATGGAATGGAAAGGGCAATGCGAAGGGGAATGGAATTTAATGGAATGGATTGGAACAGGGATTGGAATGGGGAATGGAATGGAATGCGGAATAGAATGGGGAATGCAATGCAATGGAAAGATGAATGGAATGGAGAATGGAATGGAATGGAAAGAGGAATGAAATGGGGCATGGAATAGATAATGGAATGGGAAATGCAATGGGATAGAATGTGGAATGCAATGGGGAATGGAATGGTGAATGGAATGGAATGGAATTGGGAATGGAATGGGGAATGCAATGCAATGGAAAGGAAAATAGAATGGTGAGTGAAATGTGGAAATAAATGAAATGGAATGGGGAATGCAATAGTGAAGAGAATGGAATGGAATGGAGAATGGAATGTTAAATGGAATGTGGAAGGGAAAGGGATAGGATGCGGAATGGAATGGGCAATGGAATGGGGAATGGAAAGGAATATGGAATGGAATGGGGAATTGAATGGGGAAAGGGATGGAATGGAATGGGGAATGGAATGGGGAAAGGAATCTAATGGAATGGGGAATGGAATGGGGAATGGAATGGAATGGAGTTTGGAATGGAATGGGGTGTGGAATGGAAATGGAATGGAATGGTGAATGGAATGAGGAATTGAATGGAGAAAGGAAAGGAATGCAAAGGGGAATGGAACGGGGATTGGAAAAGAAAGGAATGGGGAATGGAATGGTTAATTGAATGTTGAATGGGATTGAATAGAATGGGGAATGGAACGAGGAGTGGAATGTAATGGAATGGGGAATGGAATGGAGAATGGAATGGGGAATGGAATGCAATGAAATGGTAAATGGAATTAGTAATGTAATGAGGTATGGAATGGGATAAAATGTGGAATGTAATGGGGAGTGGAATGGAATGGAATGCTGAATGTAATGCGGAATGGAATGTGGGATGGAATGGGATTGAATGTTGAGTGTAATGGGGAATGGATTTGGGAATGGAATGGAAAGGATTGTGGAATGAAATGGGGTATGGAATGGAATGTTGAATGGAATGTTGAATGAAACTGAATGGAATGGGGAAAGGAATGGGGAATGGAATAGGATAGTTTAAGGAATGGAATGGGGAATGGAATGGTGAATGGAATGGGGAAAGTAATGGAAAAGATTGGGGAATGGAATGGGGAATGGCAAGGGGAATGTAAAGGAATAGAAGGGGGAATGGAATGGAGAATGGAATGGGGAATGCAATGAAATGGAATGGGGAATGGAAGTGAGAATGTAATGGCCAACGGAATGGAATGAAATGGGCAATGGAATGGCAAATGGAATGGGGAATGTAATAGGATAGAATGTGGAATTCAATGATGAATGGAACGGGGAATGGAACGGGGAATAGAATGTAATCAAACGGGAAATACAACGGGAAAGAAATGGAATGTAACTCAGAAAGTAAAGGGGAATGGAATAAAATGGAATGGGGAACAGAATAATTAATGGAATGGAATAGAACGGGGAATGGAATGGGGAATGGAATGGAATGGAATGGAATGGAATGGGGAATGGAATGGGAAATGGAATGGAATGGAAAGATGAATGGAATGGGGAATGGAATGGAATGGAAAGAGGAATGAAATGGGTAAAGGAATGGCTAATGGAATGGGGAATGGAATGGGATAGAAAGTGGAATGCAATGGGGAATGGAACGGTGAATAGAATGGAATGGAATGGAGAATGAAATGGGAAATGTAATGGAACGAAATGGGGAATGGAATGGGGAATGGAATTCAATGGAAATTGGAATGGTATGGTGAGTGAAATGAGGAAAGCAATGTAATGGAATGGTGAATGGAATAGGGAATGTAATGGGGAATGGAATGTGAAATGGAATGGGAAATTGAATGGGGAAGGGAAAGGGATAGAATGTGGAATGGAATACTGAATGAAAAGGGGATTGGAATATAATGGAATGTGGAATGCAATGGGGAATTGAATGGGGAATGGAATGGTGAATGGAATGGAATGGAATGGAAAGGAATGGGGAATGGAATGGGGAATGGAGTGGGGAATGGAATGGAATGGAATGGGGAATGGAATGGGAAATGGAATGGAATGAAATTTGGAATGGAATGGGGAGTGGAATGGAAATGGAATGGAATGGATTGGGGAATGGAATGAGGAATTGAATGGGGAATGGAATGGAATGCAATGAGGAATGGAATAGGGAATGGAATGGAAAGGAATGGGGAATGGAATGGTTAATCGAATGTTGAATGGGATGGAATGGAATGGGGAATGGAATGGGGAATGGAACGTTACGGATTGGGGAATGGTATGGAGAATGGAATGGGAAATGGATTGAAATGGAATGGGGAATGGAATGGAGAGAGGAACGGGGAATGGAATGGAATGAAATGGTAAATGGAATGTGTAATCTAATGCGGAATGGAATGGGATACAACGTGTAGAGTAACAGGGAATGGAATGGGGAATTGAATGGAATGGAATGATGAATGAAATGCAGAATGGAATGTGGAATGGAATTGAATGCAATGGGAATGAAATGGGGAATGTAATGCAGAATGGAATGGGATAGAATTCGGAGTGTAATGAGGAATGGAATTGGAAATGCAAAGAAAAGGATTGGGAAATGGAATGGGGTATGGAATGGGGAATGCAATGGAATGCAATGGGGAATTGAATGTTGAACGAAACGGAAAGGAATGGGGAATGGAAATAGGAATCGAATGTTGAAAGGGATTGAATGGAATGAGGAATGGATCGGGGAATGGAATGGAATGGAATGGAATGGGGAATGGAATGTGGAATGGAATACAATGGAATGGGGCATGGAATGGGAAATGGAATGGAATGTAAAGTGGAATGGAATGTGGAATGGAATGGAATGGAATGGGGAATTGAACGGGTAGTGGAATGGGGAATGGAATGAAATGCAGGGGAATTTAACGGGGAGTGGAATGGAATGGATTGAGAATCGGAATGAGGAATGTAATGGAATCCAACATTGAATGGAATGGGGAATGGAATGGTGATTGGAATGGGGAATGGTATGGAATGGAATGGGTAATAGAATGGGAAATGGAATGAGGAAAGGAATAGGGTAAAATGCGGAATGCAATGGGTAGTGTAATGGGGAAAGGAATGGAATGGAATGGGGAATGGAATGGGGAATGGCATGGGGATTGCAATGGAATGGAATGGTGAAGAAAATGGGGAATAGAATGGAATGAAATGGTAAATGGAATGGGTAATATAATGGAAAATGAAATGGGATACAATGTGTAATGTATTGGGGAAAGGAATGCGGAATGTAATGGAATGGAATGCGGAATGGAATGGGGAATGGAATGGAATGGGGAATGGAAT